>CAXARO010000094.1:0-80700 GCA_963971305.1 Arcuatula senhousia | reverse complement strand
AGTACACAATATAATGTTAAAAAAATGAAACGAACATACATATATTTTCTTATTCTTACTTTTTTTTCAAATCCGGAGATCAGTTCTTATTGCTCAATTCTAATGATTGTCGCAGGGATAAAAATAAATCCAATACTTTGTTCTCTAGATTGTTAAAAATACAAACGACGTGAAACAAGTAACATTCCAATTGAATAAAAGGTCGGTCTTGTATTGGAGACGGCTTCTGCTATTGAGGTATTATGTCGCGACAGGTGAATCATCTGATATGAACGTAGTATGGTGATGTCTGATTTCAATAAAAAGAACCAAATATTGACACTGAGTGATGAACTGACCCCATTTTCAGACAAATCTCCAGATGCCAATCTCTTCAAATCCATACTGCAAATTTCTTGCAAAAGCGAAAAATTAGTGACAATAACTGTTTACTATACAACATACAAATGTCATGTACAGGGAGTGGTATGTCAACAAGAGATGAAAAAAGAATTTGATGATATCAAGAAAACAGTAAATTTGGCTCTAAAGGGAGATAAGCCAAAGCAATATGACAATAGAATAAAAAGTATGACACCTCCAAATTTTAGCGTACATGAGATCTATGATGGACCACCCTCCTACCCATCAAATTTAGACCGATCAAGCTTAAGTATGGAACCTGATGAATCGTTTAACGAATTAAACGACTCAAAAGACCAAACTGATCCTAAAACACTGTTGAAAAATACAACAATTCAGATTGAGAACTTTGAACATGATAGACACTTTTCAGGAGAACAGAATGTAGATTCAGAAAGCAACCTAGAAAAACTTGTGCCGAAATTGATTGATTCTATACATGCTTTTGAAACAAAGTTCGTAGAGATGCAAACTCAAAATTCAAGTATCATAGAAAAACTAGTGGGGGATGTTGACAAAATCAGTAAGAGGTTGGAAACAATAGAACTTAAAGCGACTAAAGCAGATTTTACTCAAGAGGATAACAAAGTTGATCAAATTGATAAATCCATACAAAATAACAAAGACTTAATTAGTAAAATAAACTCGAAATGTGATCAAATTAGTAAATCATTAGAATTAATAGAAGCTAAAGGGCTCAAAGGAAACTTTGATCAAGAACCAGAGAGTGTCAGCAGATTTGAAAAAGATATAAGATGTAATAAAGAAGGCATATCTAAAATTAGTGATAAATGTGACAAAATCAGCACTGAAATTAATCAAATTAAACCAACAGAGTTACTGAAAGATGTACAGGAAGTGAAAAAACTTATACCACAGGTATCAGACAAAATTGTCAAAATTGATCAAAGAATTACTGAGAAAGAAGAAATTGTGCACCAAAAGTTAGATTCAATAGGAAGAATATGTTCAGCAATACAGTCACATATTCCAATGGATAAATTTGATGAGAATCCGAGTACAAATCCGAGAATAATAAATGATAAGAAAATGTCATATGAAAGAAATTTCGAGAAATCTAGTACATGTATGGAAAATGAACATTCAGTGAAATTTTGGTTGGTAGGATCATCTATTGTTAAAGATATGAGTCCCAAAAAGATGTACAGATATCAAACATCCAAAGTTACACCGCTGTACGACAAAACCATAAAAGGTGCACTTGGCTTTGTAAGGTCTGGCAAGCTTAAAGCTGACAACATAGCATACCAGGTCGGGTCGAATGATTTAGAGCAAATGCCTGTAATTGACACCCTTAAGGAAATGGAACACTTAGTTCTAGAAACACAGAGATTGGTCCCGGGCTCAAATATTATAATTAATGAGTTGCTGCCAAGATACTATATAGATCAGCAGTATACTGAAGATTATGAAACCAAAAGAGTTGAATTCAATTTTGGTCTACAAAGAATGTGTGAAGAATTAAACCTTAAATATTTCCCACATAAGAATTTATCACAAATCCACTTTTATGATGGGATACATCTGGACACATATGTGGGGATAGGGGTATATGTCCGAAATCTGAAAGAAGTAGTGAACCCACTGTTAGGAGTCACTACCCCTCACAATGAAAGAAGATCGAACAACTGGAACCATTCGTCCTATAGAAAAAGTGACTTTGATCAATCTCAACAGATGAGAAACGGAAATAAACCATTTGAAAACAATAGATTTCAAAGTAATTTAAAGTGGGGAGGAAAAGCTCAAAATGCACAACATCCACAAATGAATCCTGGAAATTACTACAAAAATAGTGCCCCAGATATAAATTACAGATTACTGAGGCTTGCCCTTGGATTGCAAGGCTAATTTTATATTTCTGATATGAATTGTCAAAATGTTTTAATATTGTTGCCTTTAGATGTATACGGTTTATACATATTCAGTTTTATTGTTTTTTGACATTTTCCAGTAAAAAAGTAAAAATCTTGTAAAGTGAAGTTAAATTAGTCTGAAAAGTTTCTATTCACATGTCTGGTGAATGTTTTCTAAATTGAGATATATCACTTTTTTACTTTCAAACTGCCATAATTTTAATTTTATTTTAAAAACAAAATAGAGTTATCTCCCATTGAACAGCAATTCATAATACCTGAGCTATGTTGGTTAGCTGTTTGTGTTTTTGTTTTTGTTTGTTTGTTTGTTTGTTTTAACAGATATTAAGAAATATCAATATTAACATCTTTCTGTACAATTGTATGTAATTACTATTTTGTAAATATTATGATTGCATTATGTGTAATATTATTGTGGCTTCACTTGTAGTTGTTTACTACATGTATTAGAATTATAAAAATAATATGAATTAAAATGAGAGAGATTTATAAAAAAGTAATAGTATAACATATAAATTTCAAAAAAGTTATTTGCGGTTTAAAATACCTGAAAAAAAATATAAATAAATAAAAGTTTGTTAAATATTTTTCAAAGTTTCACATTAATACTTTTACAAAATTGTCAATTTTACAAACAAACAAAAAATGTGTTACTTAAGATGTAAACAGTGAAATAGGAAAAGAAATAATTGGTATGAATGCAATTTATGAGACTGGGTTAGAAAGCGATTTATCTGTAAATCCACAGTTTCTTATTTATGTAAAATATTTATCTTTTTCATTTGAAATGTTATATATTTGGTCTAAGAGAATGTTAAATGTCACCAGTGATTGATTTGTAAAATGATAAAAAAATCTTTATCAATAGGTTCATGGAATATTAATGGTCTAGGAGGTAAGACTAAGGATCAAGAATTTTTGTCTAGATTAAAATTTGACATTAATATCTTATTAGAAACTTGGAAAGGTGCAGATGCAACATCAAATTTAGAAGATTTTAGAATAGTTCAAAGATCAAGAAAAAAGAAAAAGAGTTCTAAATGATTTAGTGGTGGTATCATAGTTTATTATAAGTCTACCTTACATAAAGGTATTTCTGAAGTTAGTAATGCTACTAAATCAGTCAATAGAATATGGCTAAAGTTAGATAAATTTTTCTTTGGGTTTAGAAAAGATTTATATTTATGTGCATGTTACATACCACCAGTTTCATCTTCTTATTACAATGAAGACTTTACATTTCTTGAAAGTGAAATTTCAAAGTTGTCAGCCAAAGGAAACATATTGATTTTAGGTGACTTAAACGCTAGAGTTAGTGATCATTTAGATTTTATTGAAAATGATCAAAATTTGAACCATGATATAGATAATCTATTACCGGAAAATTATAGGGTTGACACTTATTTACATAGAAATTCATTAGATAGAGTTTTCAATCCTCAAGGGAGACAACTTCTTGACTTATGTATTGCCTCCCAGCTTAGAATTTTAAATGGAAGATATGTTGGTGATTATTTAGGTAATTTAACCTGTTATAAACATAACGGAGCTAGTACTGTTGATTATGCCCTGTCCGACCTGGACCTGATGTCCTCAATAAATTTTTTTCATATTGGAGAACCGTCATATTTATCAGATCATGTTCCAATTTCAGTTATAATTAAATGTAATATAAATGAAAATGTAAAAGTGGAGAAAGTAGGCTTTATACCTATAGAAATTAGTTATAAATGGGGGAAAAACTCAAAAAATAAACTTCAAGAATCATTAAATGATAACTGTTTATTACAGAAAGTGGTAGATTTTGAAGATTTTCAGTATGACCACACTCCATCTGGTATAGACAAGGCTACTAAAGACATAACTGATATATTTGAAAATTTGGCTTTAAAATCTTGTAAAACTATTAAATATAAAAAGTCTAAACCAAAAAAATCAAGAAAGAATCATTGGGAAGATAATGAAATAAGGGATCTTAAAAAGACAGTAAATTTATATGGAGCTAGACTCAAAAAGAATCCTGTTAATGTGAACCTTAAAACTTCTTTTTACAAACATTGTAAAGATCTTAAAAAGCTTGTTAAAAAAAAGAAAGCTATTTATAAAAAAGAGCTTTTTGAGAAACTAGCACTTCTACAAGAGAACGATCCCAAACAATATTGGGAACTTTTAAAAACTTTTAAAAATGAAGACTCCAGAAAGAGTGACAGTCCAGATGTTCCTTTCAATGATTATGAAAAACATTTCCAAAATCAGGGGAAACCTGTAAATTTTCATAAAGATTTTAATGATAAAGTTGAAGATGACCTTAGTACACTGGAAAATACTTTGATCCATAATAATGTTACTGATGATCCATTTACAATATCTGAAATTAAAAAAAGTATAAATGAGTTAAAAATGGGGAAAAGTAATGGGCCTGACTTGATATCAAATGAAATTTTAAAACATAGCAGTGTTGTTACTCTTAAAGCCATCACAAAACTGTTTAACTTAATATTTTCTTCTGAAATTTATCCAACTTGCTGGAGGAAGGCCTTTATAGTACTTATTTATAAAAAGGGGGATAAAACAGATATCGCAAACTATAGAGGTATTTCCATTTTAAACTGCTTAGCAAAATTGTTCAGTTCTGTTTTAAATAAAAGACTTATAACACATTATGAAAATAAATTTTCCAATTTTCAATTTGGATTCCGTTCTAATCACAGAACATCAGATGGTCTATTTATTCTAAAAACTCTTGTTACTAAATATTTAAAAAAACAGAAGAAGAAGTTATTTGCATGTTTTGTGGATCTGAAGGGGGCATTTGACTCTGTATGGCATAAAGGTTTATTATATAAATTGATAGGTGACAAGGTTGGGGGGAAATTTTACAACACCTTAAAAAACATGTACCATTTATGTGAATCATCACTAAAAATTGGGAATGAACATTCTGCTTTCTTCCCCATCAATAGAGGAGTTCGTCAGGGGGATAGCTTTAGCCCACCCTATTTAATTGTTATATAAATGACTTGCATTCCATATTTGATAATACGTGTGTTCCTCCAACTTTGGATCAAACTAAGGTTCCAAGTCTAAGTTATGCAGATGATCTAGTTTTACTATCAGAATCGCATGATGGATTACAAAATGCTTTAAATAAATTTTCTGAATATTGCAATAAATGGCAGCTAACTGTCAATACAAATAAAACCAAAATAATGGTATTTCAAAACTATTACAAAGAGTTCAGTCCTTTCTTATGTAACAATAAACAATTAAGTGAAGTTAAAGACTTTAAATTTTTAGGAAATATTATAAATACCAGAGGAAATTTTAAACCATCCTCTGAAGAGCTGTCAAAAAAAGGTATCAAAGTTTTATTTCTGTTAAGGAGCTATATGTCAAATTTTAATTATGTACCTACTACTTTATCATGTAAACTTTTCGATACACTCATTAGACCAATCTTGACATATAATTCTGAAATTTGGTATATGGATATTTTTAACTCAATCTACAATTCTGAAAAAAGAGCAGTTAAAAACAACAATTATTGTGATTTCTTATCACTTGTTGAAAAATTCCCTTTCGAAAAAGTTCACACAAAATTCTGTAAGGCAGTATTAGGGCTAAAAAGGACAGCTTCAAATATAGGCGCAAGATCAGAGCTTGGTAGGTTTACTTTAGATTCATTTATAAAAATTCAAACCCTTATGTACTACTACAGATTAAATTCAAATAATGTAAATCCTTTAGTCTATGAATCATTTACAGTTAATAAATCTTTACATAGTAAGGGAGTCTATTCATGGTATACATTTGCAGATACTATTTTAAAAGATTTGGATATAAATGCTGACCAATTTAACTTGACTAAAGAAAAGTTCAAAGATACAGCCAGAAAAGCAGTTTTTGAAAAACATGAAAAATTAACATTGGAAAAAATTTCCAAATTTGATACATCTTCAAAACTATATTGGTATGGAAAAATTAAAAAAGACTGTAATTTAGAAAAGTATCTTGAACATAAAAATTGTAATTCTAGACAGTTAATAACCAAATTTAGATTAAGTGACCATTCTCTTGGCATTGAAGTTGGTCGCTACACAAGAATTCCAAGGGAACAAAGATTATGCAGAAAATGCCAAGTCGTAGATGATGAAAAACATTTCTTTTTTGATTGTGAAATAAATGCCTCTTTACGAAAGGATTTTTTGAATGAACTAAAATACTACATAACCTCTTTCGAAGGACTGGACACTCAAACTAAATTAATTAAAATATTGTGCCCCTTTAATACAGAACTTGTTTGTCACACTGGAGTCTTTATTAAACAGTCTTTAGAACTGAGGGCTTCAGACCCTGGTCGGACAGGTTCCTAATTTGTATAATTTTCTTTTTTATATTCGTACATGCTTATATGAATCATGTGACTTTTATTTTAGCTTGTGCGTTATGTGTTATATTTGTATGTTGCTTTGGTCCTAATGGACGTAATTATGCTAATAAAGACTTTATTATAATTTATATCAGTGTAATCCTTTTATTTCTTATTGAGTAGGGAAAATATAAGTTGATACTCTATATAAGTTGATACTCTAGTTAATCTGACTGTGCTATAGCTATTTATAAATACAGTTGTTTGTATATGGATCAGGAAGTAAACCATGCATGGAGTGTAGCCTTTTATAAGTTTTTGACGTTTGGTTTCTACGTCTCTGGGGATCTAAAAAAGTACAAATGACAAAAAAAAAACAAGAAAGACGTTATGATTATCTGGACTAGAAGTAAGTCATCTAAAACGTTGTCCAGGACAACATAATAAGAAATATTGTCTCTTCTTTGAGAATTAGTCCCAAAGTGATTAGTCAACAAATTAACAATAAATTTATGAAGTTAATGAAAACACAGCCAGTATATATTATATAATAGGAGTATTTCTATTTATTATCATTATCATTGATTGTTCGATTCCTGACTAGTTCACATCGCTACAGTTTTCAACATGGACCTTCCTGCTGAGCTGCTTGCTTTGGTTAAAGCTTTTAGTACAGACGGAAAAGAGATGAAGTGGACCTACTTTGCCTCTCCAGATCGGACAGACATCAGACTAATATGGACACCCAAGGTCGAGAATGCTGGAAAGCCGACCTCCGACCAGGCCCTGATAAAGAAAAAGAAACACCAGTCACCTTCTACTAAGAAGAAAAATTCCGAAAGGAAGTCTAAGTACAAGGCAGCTAGGAGTGCCGTTGTGGAAAAAGTACCAACTGAAACAGCTGGAACACAGACCATACAGCCCAAGACTAAGGAAATGTACACGATGCAGCCCGACCCTGAAAGGGGATGGGGCTATCATCTAACTCCAGAAAAATACAGGATTCCTGATCATAAATACGCAGAAGTGACAAGGAAGACCATCAAGAAGCTGGAATTTGTCAAAAGCCCATGGGTTGACAACTACAGATGTAGTAAGTCTACTTTCACCGACAGAACGGAGTACTTTGGCCCAATACACCGGCTAGGCGAACGCTTAACCTACCCATACGAGAATATCGACGTAGACTACGATACACCATCAGAGGCACCAGTCGATGTACAACCAACTCCGTCTACACCACCAACCAAAACGTCAGAACCAGAAAGGCGGAAACTCTTGCCGACGAAGAAGCTGCTATTTCATAAGCAGTAACAGAAGACCAACGCCCGCAATACCCAAGAGGGTAGTCGGGCCATAAACCCTCAATACCACCATTCCATTTATTATTAGCTGTTTTTTTTACCTAGAAATTCAAGCGACTGTGGTTATATGTAATCAACAACGGCCGAAAAGTATTGTGAAGATGCCTCGACAAGAAGGCCACTGTTCTTGTTGGAAGAACTCGAATACTGGGGTGGTGTTTTCGAAGCATTTCTATCTTTAGGACCCTTCCCAAGTCCTTCTCTAGAGGCTTCCTAAACTTAGTCATGTTCACAAAAGTCTCTCTATTTAGGATACACTGTAATTTTTCTCCTAAATTTAGGACACCTAGATATTTGACTTATGACATTCCAATTAAACGTATATCAACCCTATGAAATTACCTAATCTCTCATTTTTTTCCAAACGAATTTAGCTGAAATGATATCATATTAAAATGATGGACAATATTTATTTGAGAAAATATTTGAAAAAGATGTATCTGAAAAATCACATTTAAAATTTATGAAATATATGTTAGGCGTTAATAAACGCTATACCAATTTACAGGTATGTCTGAACTTGGAAGATATCCTATGTATTTTACCATTTTATCAATGTCAATGTTAAAATATTGTCATAGATTAGACCATATGGAAGATGAGCTACTATTTAATGCATTTGTTTGTAGTAAAAATCTCTGTCAAAATAACACAGCTACATGGTATTCGATTATAGATTATATTATGAAAAAACTTAATATATGTTATAACCAAATGAAAAAACTAAGTGTGAATAGTGAAAGATAAGCTACTGAATAGTTTTGAACAATTTTGGAAAGATAATAGAAATATGATTGCAAACTCTGAGCAAGGGAAACTTTATACATATTTTTCCAAAACTACATTTGGATTTGAAAAATACTTAAATTTAAAAGATTTTAGATTTCGACAAGCTTTATGCAAGATCAGAATAAGTGCACATCCCTTAACGATAGAGACAGATAGATACTCAAAAAATTATATTGAAAGATCATTAAGAAAATGTCAATATTGTACTATGAATAAAACAGAGGACGAATTACATTTTATTATTTAGTGTCCATTATATGCTGAATTTAGAGATATTTTTTCAAATAAGATTTTACATGATTGCAAAAACGCTGCGTAGTTAAGGAAGCCATTTTAAAATTGTGGAAAAAAGGGGGGATGAAAATATGAACTTCAAATATTAGGCTTTATAAGAAAATATTGGCACTGAAAATGATTTGTAAGAATAATTTATAAAATTTTAGACCTCTGTGACAAAAAGTAGGATTTTCTAAGCTTTATTTATGGTTTTATCGGCGATTTTAAGGGAGAAATCAGGGTCCCTCACAAACGGCAAAATCACGGTGTATTCCGCTATACAGATCGATCTGAAATTTTACACAAGGGTAAATGTGATCCCAACTTATTCAAAAAGTGCTGGGGGTACTTTTAATTCTGTTGATAAATATTTTTAAAAAATATTTTATTACCGTGGATTGCGGAATTTGCATGATTTTCCATCTTTTCATGCCTCGTTTTTCAAAACGGCTGAGAATCGGCACTACCCCCAGCACTTTTCTGGTGCGTAAATTATCTCTAAACGTTGTGCTAAAATATTAAAACAATTGACGTAGTGGAATACACCGTGAAAATCTAAAATATAAGACTTGGTGTTTGTTATTTTATTTCAGCGTCTAATGTCAAACGCAACGTTGATGAAAAACGCGTAATATCGGACCAACGTCGTACAACGACTGAATAAATTCCGTATTTTGGACGTGATATTGAAAACCGAAACTTCATATTAAAATATCCAAACCCCGGGTCCAAAACGCACAATTACCATGATGACATGCATAAACAATATAATTTCAACCTTTGAAAAGGGCAATTAATATTGACGCAGAGCATGTTATAGCAAAATTATTTTTTTCATGTTCAAGTTCCTGTTTTGCCTGAATATGAATGCGTTACTGAATTTTAAAAAAAATGCATACACAAGTTCTTGACTTCTCACAATTAACAAAATGATAAAATTTGTTTGATCAAGACATTCTGAGAAATTAAAACATTTGAGCACGGACCCAACTGTTTCTAGTAAGTGTACCGTAGTCTATTTTAAGAGGGAGGTAAAGGGTTTTCGTGCTACGTTTTCGATGTTTTCACACTAGGTAAACGCTGTCCGCGAGAGAAATGATATTTCGCGTTTTTTCTGTACTGATATTTCATGTTGTCTTGTCTACTTGCATGGATGGCCCATTAAACATGTTATTTTCGTGAGTTTTTACCTTTTTAATACTGTTTGTTGTAAAAATTTAAATCATCGAATATTTATCTTGGACATATTTGGTTAATCTTGAAAAAAATCCGCATAAAACTAAAGAAAAATAACCAATGAAGCATAATTACTAGAAAAACAGTGGAAACACAGTTATAACATATGAAAAATATACGGGTTTGAAGGAAAAGCTAGTTTAAATGCTATTTAATAAAATCTTTAGTCAGTTTAATTCACCACTATCTGTCTGCATACGTACACCAGCATACCCCAGGCATAATGATACCGGAAGGGCATCACTATACCGGAAGTTTTTATCAGTTAAAAATAAACAAGGGATATTCCAGATTGTTTAAATAAATTCAATACTAGTTCTGATGAATTAAAATTGATTTGCATGTAAAATATGAATTAAGGAATGAAAGAATGATTATGCATGTAAAATACATTTTTATAAGTAATGAATATCTAATGATATTTATTTTATCAGTACAATAAAAGTAATAACGACTTTTCAGTGTTAAAAAACATTTTATCTATTTAATAAAGAATAAAAAATTGCTGTACACTGACTGTATTTGTTAATTTGATTAATGAACTAAGAAATATCGTTACATCACTGGCTATAGTCTTGTTCGGCACAAACCGCTCTTAGTTGCTTAATTATGTATAGTTAGCTTCCACACTATAATGACGGACATTACAAAGCCGAATTCGTAATAAAAGTAGCCGGACTTTTATGATTAGTTTTATTGTCTCTAATCTTCAGGTAAATGCCATTACAACAGAAACATAATGAAGCAACACAAACAAGATTAGTACTAATCAGAGTTTATGTTTATCTTGCATTTGTTACCTGCAAAGCATATTGAGGCTAAATGTTTCATACCGTATTTTTACATAGACCTGGAAAGACCTTAAAATGGAAAATAACTTGTTAAAAACTCTTTTGGGACATTTCTTGTTGTTTCGGTTAAAATATTGAACCATATTTCTGCGTATAAAATTCTTAAATTGAATCAAATTAAACATGGCGCTGTTAAGCATTGATGACATAACTTTTGAAAATTTTGATGAATTATTAGTACTAATTATAATTAAGTTGGATACGTGCAATGACAGGTGCAGTGGTGATAGCATGTCACACCACTGTCCACTTTGTCCTGTGTCCAAATATAAGCATAGAAAACGGAGCAAAGTTTTGGAACATCTTCATGTCCTCGGGGAGAGGGGGGATACCTCATATAATATTTATTGGTAAAAGGGGACGTGTGGTGGATTCGGGAAGTAATTTTGAAATTTTCAGTATTTATTTGGTGTGCCATTTTTTCTTCTTGGATTAATTTAGGTTTAATTTTACATATGATATCATTACTTGGTAAGATATTAGTATGAGTTCAGGTATAAAAATTCCTTATAAATTATCTCTTGACCATTAAATCTATTATACACTTGCAAGAATTAAGTGTCAATTTGCTGAAGAGTTTCTAGCTCTACCACAATGAGTGCATTTTTGTGGTTAGTATTATCATTCATACTATTTATTAGGGTATCAAAATCCAGAGTATTAGTATTTATTCGGGTGCCATTTTCAAACCTGCTGTCGCACGTCCACGCACTAAAACTAAGAAAGTAACCCATCCGGGCTTTATGTACAATTGAAAACGGGAATACAAGGACTATATAAACAGTAAGTTCTTTTGAAGATTAGATACTAGTATATAATCCTAATTTTGACGATTATGAGATGTGGAATATCATTTATATTATATGTTTACACGATAAAACCTACTAACACGGCAATTTAACAAAGTCCTCAATGGAAAACAGTCAGCAGAAGACATGTATAATGTGACCAGAGGTCGCTGCTCGCTGTCTTGCATTGGCCTAAGATTAAGAATATAATACATCAGATTCAAAACCAATCCCAAAATTATCTTCGAATAATAAATCATTTGATATCTTTAGATTGAATGGCACTGTTTAGAATTGATGGCTTTACTGATATAAAAACACAATTGAACTGAAATAGCTAGTTTGTTTTAACCTGGTTCGAAATCCCTGATGAATAACTTTAATGATTTTGAAGATATTGAGCTAAATGAGTGCAAGATTCAGAAAAAAAAAATCAAGATAAAGGGCAACAACTGCTACATGGGTGGTTTGATCTTCTTTAAATTTTCAGAGCAGATAGACCTTTCGGTGCTGAAAACTTGTACCTTCCAACAGAGTTTTGATATCTGTCACCATTTAGGAGTTATTTGCGAAAATAATACAATTAACCCCTATCTATTATTTTCATCAACATCAGCCATGTTTTTCAACAAATAAAAAATCCAAACGATAGTTTTTTAACACACATGCTAATGAACAGAATTTTGATATCTTTGACCATTTTAGAATGATTTGCATTAAACTGCAATTTACCTCTATGTTCTATTGTTAGCCATGGCGGCTATGTTTTATTTGTTTTGAAGCACATATGCCAATAAACAACTGTACGAAGTTTGGTTGCAGAGGAGTTTACATTTGAAAAAAAAAAATTAACGGACGACAAGTGATGGCAATAGCTCAGGTGAGCTAAAAAGGGGTTACTGTGTAGGGAGACGAAACAAACCCTGGAAGCTCAGCGAGAATAGCGTTTAGAGATTTATTTAAGACCTTTCCTGGGTTAATTTTGTCTTAAAATCTTACCATAAATTTGAAGGTTTTATTGAAGTCTGGACATAATGGGAAATATAAGAATATGAATTATATACTAGTATTAACTGAGGTTATTTGGAGAAAATTCATACAAGCTTTGAAGTTATTTAATGGAATAATATATATTGATACAAATGACGTATTACTAAATATTCCAATATTCACTCAAATCCTTGCAAACATTTATAATAAAATTATATAAACGAGAAAACGATAGTAAATGGTTAAAATATAATCATACACATAAAACTTTTTTCTCGAAACATCGTTTATTTCAGTCCCAAAATCTTAACACTGTCATTGGTCGGGACAACTATCTTCCAAGAAACTTTGACTAACTAGATAAGATAAACTTGATTCATCAGTCAAAAAAAATCTTGCAGCATAAATGTTAATTGTAAACGGAGGAAATGTCACATAATAAAAATCCATAAAACGATTCTAACTAGTAGATAAAAAGAGTCCAATGTCAATGTGAATCTTCCTATGTATATAGAACAGAGCAAACGAAAACAAACTATCTTTACCATGATTATAGACATGAGCGGTATGTTTTCAACCCTCTTAATCCACAAAAAAAAACCGTCAAGTGGTAGCTGTGGTTGAAGGAACAAATGAAATTGTATGAACTGAAAAATTAAATTTCCTTGTTTATAGTTACAAAATCCAGTGATTTCGTTTTTTCTGGCACACTCGACAAAGCTTCCGTGGTTAATACCACTATACATAGCGTCTATAGAATACATCCACCACTGTACCCGTGGTTTATAACACTATACATAGCGTCTATAGACTACATCCACCACTGTACCCGTGGTTAATAACTATACATAGCGTCTATAGACTACATCCACCACTGTACCCGTGGTTTATAACACTATACATAGCGTCTATAGACTACATCCACCACTGTACCCGTGGTTTATAACACTATACATAGCGTCTATAGACTACATCCACCACTGTAACCGTGGTTGATAACTCTATACATAGCGTCTATAGACTACATCCACCACTGTACCCGTGGTTAATAACACTATATATAGCGTCTATAGACTACATCCACGACTGTACCCGTGGTTCATAACACTATACATAGAGTCTATAGACTACATCCACCACTTTACCCGTGGTTAATTACTCTATATATAGCGTCTATAGACTACATCCACCACTTTACCCGTTGTTAATAACTCTATATATAGCGTCTATAGAATACATCCACCACTGTACCCGTGGTTAATAACTATACATAGCGTCTATAGACTACATCCACCACTGTACCCGTGGTTTATAACACTTTATATAGCGTCTACAGACTACATCCACCACTGTACCCGTGGTTTATTACACTCTATATAGCGTCTATAGACTACATCCACCACTATACCCGTGGTTAATAATCTATACATAGCGTCTATAGAATACATCCACCACTGTACCCGTGGTTTATTACACTATATATAGCGTCTATAGACTACATCCACGACTGTACCCGTGGTTTATAACACTATACATAGCGTATATAGACTACAGACACCACTGCACCCGTGGTTAATAACACTATACATAGCGTCTACAGACTACATCCACCACTGTACCCGTGGTTAATAACTCTATACATAGCGTCTATAGACTACATCCACCACTGTACCCGTGGTTAATAACTCTATACATAGCGTCTATAGACTACATCCGCCACTGTACCCGTGGTTGATAACACTATATATAGCGTCTATAGACTACATCCACCACTGTACCCGTGGTTTATAACACTATACATAGCGTCTATAGACTACATCCACCACTGTAACCGTGGTTGATAACTCTATACATAGCGTCTATAGACTACATCCACCACTGTACCCGTGGTTAATAACTCTATATATAGCGTCTATAGACTACATCCACCACTGTACCCGTGGTTTATAACACTATACATAGCGTCTATAGACTACATCCACCACTGTAACCGTGGTTGATAACTCTATACATAGCGTCTATAGACTACATCCACCACTGTACCCGTGGTTAATAACTCTATATATAGCGTCTATAGAATACATCCACCACTGTACCCGTGGTTTATAACACTATATATAGCGTCTATAGACTACATCCACCACTGTACCCGTGGTTAATAACTCTATACATAGCGTCTATAGACTACATACACCACTGTACCCGTGGTTTATAACACTATACATAGCGTCTATAGACTACACCCACCACTGTACCCGTGGTTTATAACACTATACATAGCGTCTATAGACTACATCCACCACTGTACCCGTGGTTTATAACACTATACATAGCGTCTATAGACTACATCCACCTCTGTAACCGTGGTTGGTAACTCTATACATAGCGTCTATAGACTACATCCACCACTGTTCCCGTGGTTAATAACTCTATATATAGCGTCTATAGAATACATCCACCACTGTACCCGTGGTTAATAACTCTATACATAGCGTCTATAGACTACATCCACCGCTGTACCCGTGGTTTATAACACTATATATAGCGTCTATAGACTACATCCACCACTGTACCCGTGGTTAATAACTCTATACATAGCGTCTATAGACTACATCCACCACTGTACCCGTGGTTAATAACTCTATATGTAGCGTCTATAGACTACATCCACCACTGTACCCGTGGTTAATAACTCTATACATAGCGTCTATAGACTACATCCACTACTGTACCCGTGGTTTAAAACACTCTATATAGCGTCTATAGACTACATCCACCACTGTACCCGTGGTTAATAACACTATATATAGCGTCTATAGACTACATCCACCACGTTACCCGTGGTTAATAACACTATACATAGCGTCTATAGAATACATCTACCACTGTACCCGTGGTTTATAACACTATATATAGCGTCTATAGAATACATCCACCACTGTACCCGTGGCTAATAACACTATATATAGCGTCTAGAAACTACATCCACCACTGTACCCGTGGTTAATAATACTATATATAGCGTCTATAGACTACATCCACCACTGTACCCGTTGTTAATAACTCTATATATAGCGTCTATAGAATACATCCACCACTGTACCCGTGGATTATAACACTCTATATAACGTATATAGAATACATCCGCCACTGTACCCGTGGTTAATAATATTATATATAGCGTCTAGTAACTGCAAACACCACTGTACCCGTGGTTAATAACTCTATATATAGCGTCTACAGACTACATACACCACTGTACCCGTGGTTAATAACTCTATATATAGCGTCTATAGACTACATCCACCACTATAACCGTGGTTAATAACTCTATACATAGCGTCTATAGACTACATCCACCGCTGTACCCGTGGTTTATAACACTATACATAGCGTCTATAGACTACATCCACCACTGTACCCGTGGTAAATAATACTATATATAGCATCTATAGACTACATCCACCACTGTACCCGTCTTTAATAACTCTATATATAGCGTCTATCGAATATATCCACCACTGTACCCGTGGTTAATAACTCTATATATAGCGTCTATAGAATACATCCACCACTGTACCCGTGGTTTATAACACTATACATAGCGTCTATAGACTACATCCACCACTGTACCCATGGTTTATAACTTTATGCATAGCGTCTATAGAACCACGGGTACAGTGGTGGATGTATTCTATAGACACTATATATAGTGTTACTAACCACGGGTACAGTGGTGGATGTAGTATATAGACGCTATATATAGTGTTTTTAACCACGAGTACAGTGGTGGATGTAGTCTATAGACGCTATGTTTAGTGTTATTAACAACGGGTACAGTGGTGGATGTAGTCTATAGGGCGCACCACGGGTACAGTGGTGAATGTAGTCTATAGACGCTATGTATAGTGTTATAAACCACGGGTACAGTGGTGGATGTAGTCTATAGACGCTATATATAGTGTTATCAACCACGGGTACAGTGGTGGATGTAGTCTATAGACGCTATATATAGTGTTATCAACCACGGGTACAGTGGTGGATGTAGTCTATAGACGCTATGTATAGAGTTATTAACCACGGGTACAGTGGTGAATGTAGTCTATAGACCCTATGTATAGAGTTATTAACCACGGGTACAGTGGTGGATGTAGTCTATAGACGCTATGTATAGTGCTATTAACCACGGGTGCAGTGGTGTCTGTAGTCTATATACGCTATGTATAGTGTTATAAACCACGGGTACAGTCGTGGATGTAGTCTATAGACGCTATGTATAGTGTTATTAACCGGCCACGGGTATAGTGGTGGATGTAGTCTATAGACGCTATATAGAGTGTAATAAACCACGGGTACAGTGGTGGATGTATTCTATAGACGCTATGTATAGATTATTAACCACGGGTACAGTGGTGGATGTAGTCTGTAGACGCTATATAAAGTGTTATAAACCACGGGTACAGTGGTGGATGTAGTCTATAGACGCTATGTATAGAGTTATTAACCACGGGTACAGTGGTGGATGTATTCTATAGACGCTATATATAGAGTTATTAACAACGGGTACAGTGGTGGATGTAGTCTATAGACGCTATATATAGAGTTATTAACCACGGGTAAAGTGGTGGATGTAGTCTATAGACTCTATGTATAGTGTTATGAACCACGGGTACAGTCGTGGATGTAGTCTATAGACGCTATATATAGTGTTATTAACCACGGGTACAGTGGTGGATGTAGTCTATAGACGCTATGTATAGAGTTATCAACCACGGTTACATTGGTGGATGTAGTCTATATACGCTATGTATAGAGTTATCAACCACGGTTACAGTGGTGGATGTAGTCTATAGACGCTATGTATAGTGTTATAAACCACGGGTACAGTGGTGGATGTAGTCTATAGACGCTATATATAGTGTTATCAACCACGGGTACAGTGGTGGATGTAGTCTATAGACGCTATGTATAGAGTTATTAACCACGGGTACAGTGGTGGATGTAGTCTATAGACGCTATGTATAGAGTTATTAACCACGGGTACAGTGGTGTCTGTAGTCTATATACGCTATGTATAGTGTTATAAACCACGGGTACAGTCGTGGATGTAGTCTATAGACGCTATATATAGTGTTATTAACCACGGGTATAGTGGTGGATGAAGTCTATAGACGCTATATAGAGTGTAATAAACCACGGGTACAGTGGTGGATGTATTCTATAGACGCTATGTATAGATTATTAACCACGGGTACAGTGGTGGATGTAGTCTGTAGACGCTATATAGAGTGTTATAAACCACGGGTACAGTGGTGGATGTAGTCTATAGACGCTATGTATAGAGTTATTAACCACGGGTACAGTGGTGGATGTATTCTATAGACGCTATATATAGAGTTATTTACAACGGGTACAGTGGTGGATGTAGTCTATAGACGCTATATATAGAGTTATTAACCACGGGTAAGGTGGTGGATGTAGTCTATAGGATATGTATAGTGTTATGAACCACGGGTACAGTCGTGGATGTAGTCTATAGACGCTATATATAGTGTTATTAACCACGGGTACAGTGGTGGATGTAGTCTATAGACGTTATATAGAGTGTTATAAACCACGGGTACAGTGGTGGATGTATTTTATAGACGCTATGTATTAGTAGAGTGACGGAATGTCAATTTTGAAAAATTTAAATGACCCATCTGTCACATGGATTTTGAAAAGCTGTTTGATAAGCAAAATCATTCTTCTTTCAGGAAATGAATGTCGTCGCCATCTGGTGCCATCATGTCAAAAATCAAGGTCAAAGGTCATGAGTGGAAAACGTTCCATGAAGTACAGAATAGTTAAAACGCGTTAAAATCTTAAAATAGGGAAACAAAATGAAAGCAACACCAAAAACGCTTAATATAAAGAACTATAAAGCTATTACAAGAAAAAAATGTTTCAAATGACACACAGAGACGCCACATCCGGTCTGCTAAAATTGTATGTAAAAAAGATTGTTTTTTATACAAAAATAGTTTTATTGACATTTTAGTTTTGTTTTTGTTCACATGATTAGCTGTGTTACCCAGCTTCACTATGGCAAATGATTTTACGGATCTTTATTCACGTATTTTGAGATCTGATCGAGTTTCCGTCACAGGTCAAGTTGCATAAAAAATAAAAATCGAATATATAGATTGAGATATTTTTTGAAATATTCCATCCAGGATGGCAAAACAAAATAGGATAGTTTAAAATTAAGTATAATAAGGGTTTATTTCACTATTCACGTGTTATGCAAATGGTTTACACTCCTCCCATTAAGGAATTTTGAACATGGGCTATTTTCCTCGTACACGTATATATATCTGACATTAGTGTGTCAAGTACGGCAATTACCCCTGAAATGGTTTGAAATAACAACACTTTAGAGAATCTGCTTCTTCAGGCACCTCAACTGCATCAGTTGTAACAACAGTTTGGTCAGAAGAACATATACTTATCTAGACGAAAGAAGTTTCAGATACCTTTTCCAAGGGTTAGTAAGGCCACATTTAGAATATGCAGCTGCAGTATGGAGCCCATACAAAATAGCAGATATAGAGAGTATAGAGAATGTGCAGAGAAGAGCTACCAAACTCATCCCCTCGCTTAAAGACATGGAATACCACCAAAGATTGAAAAAACTTAAAATGCCTACGCTGAAGTATAGAAGGATACGGGGGACATGATTGAGACATTTAAGATACTGAAGGGAATATATGACAATGAAGTTAGTGGAAACCTGCTAGTAAGGGACACAAATACAAGAACAAGAGGAAACAGTATGAAGCTAAAGAAAAGATTCTGCCGGTTAAATCTACGCAAATACTGCTTCACCAATAGAGTAGTCGACCCCTGGAACAGCCTACCAGAAAGTATAGTCCAGTCAAAAAATGTAAAGAGCTTTGAAATAGCCCTAGACAAATTCTGGGAAAACCAAGGAGTCAAATATGATTTCACAAAGGACCTGGACATCCATACAAGACCATGAAGTTGCGTGCAAAAGGGCAACAGCGAAGAAACAACCTCAGAGATGGACATAGGGGCCTCAGAAGGCCTGCGTCCATAATTGATCCTAAAGTATCCTAAAGTAGTATCCTAAAGTGATAGCGACAGTTTTTCCTCATTTTGACAAAGACACAAACATGTGCACGAAAGATCCTAGCTGTTCCTTACAGACACATTTAGTAACATTTAGTGGAATCTCAGACAACGTAACCATGGTAACAATGGTGATACATAGACATGAACGGCAAATTTCTATTGATTTTTGCGTCATGAATCTAAAAATATCGAAACTATTTACAAAAAGCTAAATCGGTTTTATATCAAAACAAACAACAAATATCTATACTTTTTTTGCATCCTCCGATACATTAATACCGGCGATTCGGTCGATTAAAATACGATTTCAATATAAATACACGAATACCAGCGTTTTCAAACAATTCCATTTCTAATTGCGAGGGTATTTTTTCTTTATCAGCCGCTTCCAAGCAATACGATAACATTTCCAGTGTTACCGAGAAACGCTACAGGACGTAACTACACATGGCGGGTAACTGGACGCTAAATGATCACCCACTGTGACTAAAACATCTGGTAACTGCCCAATTAATTGTGAAACAGTATGATGACACTAATTAAGCCTTATCTGATGTTTACAATTATCAAACAAAATCTGTAACAGATATACATTTTACGTGACACGGACTCGAGAGTCTTCAAAATATCACACTATTTGATATTTTCATAAATTTTTGTCAATTCGATTTGGTATTTTAAGTTGATTTAAATATTTTGACCATGTACAAGTTAATAAAACAGATTTCCGCTCTGAACATGTTAGAACTTTAACACAGGAAATATTTAACCGATGTGACGAAAAGTCTAATTTTGCGCCAAAAAATGTTTGTTTACAAATCTTTAGAAAACATACTTCCCCGTGCTTCAGTTGTATGCTCTTATATATTTTCGAGTACTGGAATATGTGTTGGAAAGACACAGTTTACAATATTTCCAAAATTTGACAACGGTTGGCTATTTCTTTAAAATTTGTTAAATTTATCTGTTTGGTCATTGTTGTAACATTTTTTGGCTTCTGTGTTCGTTTAATCAAATTTAATATTCTACCGGTTTTCCAAGTTTTTTACTCCTAGCGTGTCTGATGAAGGTTAATCCAGAAAAGCGCTTCACACGCAGTGAAATTTTGCTAATGTACATTTATCAAAATCATTTCAATATGTGGATCGTGTCTTTCTGGCACATATTTCATATTCTTTCGTTTTTAATATTATTTCAGAGTTTGGCTTTAGTGCCGTGTGGAGGTCGTAGAAAGCTTCCCCGTGCTTCAGTTGTATGCTCTTATATATTTTCGAGTACTGGAATATGTGTTGGAAAGACACAGTTTACAATATTTCCAAAATTTGACAACGGTTGGCTATTTCTTTAAAATTTGTTAAATTTATCTGTTTGGTCATTGTTGTAACATTTTTTGGCTTCTGTGTTCGTTTAATCAAATTTAATATTCTACCGGTTTTCCAAGTTTTTTACTCCTAGCGTGTCTGATGAAGGTTAATCCAGAAAAGCGCTTCACACGCAGTGAAATTTTGCTAATGTACATTTATCAAAATCATTTCAATATGTGGATCGTGTCTTTCTGGCACATATATTTCATATTCTTTCGTTTTTAATACGACTCGGACATTTCTATAAAGAAGTACGAAAAGAAAAAAGAAAAGAGTACAACGACACAACATGTATACAACATACATGTATCTCAACACATAAAAAAGGGGGAGGGGTAACAGGAAAAAGGAAACAAAAAGGAATCTAATTAAAAACCGATCTCGCATCGCTCCCGGTTTTTTGTTACATCGCAAGTTACCCCCTTCCCCTCAAAAATTGGCAAATATGATAAATGAATTAAAAAATAAGCAAAGAAAAGAAAAATATAATTGAAAAAAAAAGAAAACAAACAAAAAAGAAAAAAATACACAGAGTTTAAGATTTTATAACATTGTATGAAATGAAACATCAGTAATGTTATAAGCAATAAATAATTAAAAAAAAAGTAACACTCACCACTTCGACAACTTGTACCCCCGGGAATAAGTACTGAACCCCCTCTCCTCCATCTACAACACCCTCTTACATCTCTGAGGCCGGTAAAAATCCCGATTCAGATCTCAAAGTTTCTTTCATATCAATCCACACTATAATTTCACGTATTCGTTGTTTACTCTTTGACTTCCTCAACTCTTCTGAGGTAAATACTGACTGGGGAGTTTAACGTCGTGACTATACCTATATATAGGTCTGCAGCGATTGAAGTAAATAAACAAAGCATGCATAGTAGTAGTAAAACTGAATATTGATTATGGGCATGCGTCATGGAGTATTTTTCCATTCATAATTTGGGTCACGTGGTATAACTATCCCACCATAGTTTACAAACGTTAGAGTTCACTGGGTTACTCTAAATAAAATAGTGTTATTAATGACGTGCAATTTTGCTTTGATCAAATCTAATGGTGCATATTATAATAAACTCGCGATATCTTAAACCTTGCCAAATGATATTTGGATGCTTTGTTTCATTCATTTGGAAAAAATCCAATAATCATTTCCAATATCGTAATGCATTTGTTTTAAAAATAGATGAAAAACTATATATTTTTAAAATTCAATGGTTGACTATTATAAAGCTTTCCACTTTATAACGAGAGTGTGCATTTTGTAGATTCAAATTAGTATCCGAATCTATTGCGGAATTTTTTTTAAAACATACCAAAATCTATGGATTTACCTTTCTTGGTTTGAATTATATATAAATAAGCTAAGAGCAATATACAGTGTGGCAAAACGTTTATTACAAATAAGCCAAGCTATCTCATGCCACAGGGACTTGTTACGAAAAAAAAATTAAATATCTCTATATATAAAACCACAAGGGAGGAATCTCCATGTCATAATACCGCATACTGCAATTTTTCAATCTCATTTTAAACTATCTAGTCATTCGTAATTTTTGGTAAAACTGGCGTGCCTTTGAAGATAAATGAATATATTTTCAGGATATCTACTTCATTATTCACTGACTTTTATTTAAACTTCACTACGATAACACTTTTTGTGAAAATTTACTCGTGCGAAATCTCCTTCCATATTTTTTACGAAGTACAGACAGCAACGACAAGCTGGACACAGTCAACCCGTTGACTCGCCGCCTGTTACCTCAACTACAGTTACTACAAACGAACCTACACAGCAGCCTATACAAGATACGGCCATGGAAACGGATGCAAGCCAGACGCCGGTTACTAGCAACTTGGAAGCAGCCAGTCCAGCCACACCTCAGCAAGCAGACGAAAGTCTGTATGGCAGTTTACCTACGCAGGGTACTGGTATTGTCAGCATAAATACGGCCAACCTTACACCAGACAAGGTCCCACCTGACGGCAAATATACTCCAGAGAATTACCAAAATTTCCCAATGTCGCTTCCCACGCCTCATTGTAAGGAAGTACACAAAAGATGATGATACTCCTGTCGCCTTCTCCATACAACGGGGAAACATCACAACAATCTACCAGCTCAAGAACATGTCGACCATGGACATCCTCTCAGTCACAGTCGGTACCTTCAAGACTCAATTTATCCAGGAAACACCTAAATCCTCCTCAAGCCAACGGTACCATCGTTTCATTTTGGCACACCTGGACTAAAGTGTGATGCTGAAAAGTATGCTGAAGTTAATATAACACTATATAATGCTTATAGGACAGATTGAAATTTATTTTATACAAAGATTTAGAATAGTAAAATAAATTGTCAAGAAGTATGTATATTGTCAAAAATAGACAATAAAAAGTAAGAGAACTATTTTTGTAAATACTTGTAAATAAAGAATTATGTTTTATTACGTAAAATTGATAAAGTGTCTCTTAAGTAAAGAACAAACAAGAGGTTTAGCGTGTCAAACAGACGGTCTTTTGTTAAGGGCTAATCCGTTCCGGATTAGTACATTAAAAATTCATGTTCCTCTTTGTTGAGAAAATAGTGACAATTTAGATAATTGAGTTTTGATAATTAAAGATTAATAAATGTTTAACCAATAAGAAAAAGGGGGATGGTTTGTAATTAGGGTTTCAATTATTCTGATTGGTCAGGTTACATGGCTGGAGGGTTCGCACGTGATGGAATTAAAAGTTTTCGTGGTAATAAATCAAAGTTTTACTATAATCACTTGCGCTCCAGTTTTTAAAGAATAAACGTGTAACCTTGACTTGTAATTTTTAGGTAAGAACTTATATACTTAGTTTTATAGCAAAATGTTTATATAGAATTCTAAAGTTCAAATTTAAGATGCAATTGTAAAGAAAGAAATTTTAAAGTCTAGAAGTTCTTAGTAAATATAAAGCACTATTTTGATAAACAAAAGCAGAGTTTAGTTTTTAATAGAAATGCTTGATTAAGGGAGTTTTAAATAATCAAATAAGCCATGGGCATAAAACACTTAAGTTAGGTTTAGTTATAGTATTGTATATATATTATGTTGTGAATTAATTACCAGTGGCGTAGCTAGGTATTTGTTGAAGTGGATGCTTTATCGGCAGGGGGTCTGGGGGCCGCTTAAGGCCCCCAGCGGGTCCAGGGCAGGGCCCTGGTAGGGGGTCCAGGGGGGCGAAGCCCCCCGGAAGAAAAACGAATTTACGCTTCCTGAGGTGAAATTTGGTGTCTATTAGATGACTAAAATTAGCAATTATCTCGCTTGTACAGTAATAATTTAATTTAGATTTGAGTTCACCTAAAACATGTAAAAATGTTTATGTAAGAAATTATGATATTGTTTAATGCATTATGAAGTCATAATATTGCGAGTACAAAATTTCATGAATACTTTACATACGAAAATGATCGACTTTCTGATGAATTTGCTTAACTATATGTAATTGTTGCATCATCGCCATGACTAAACTTTCCATTTGTTTGTTGTTGTTTCCATCGACTTAATATTTTGATATGATAAAACAAAATACTTTTGAACAAATGACATATTTATGATATCTCATAATGTACAATCTATGTTCGAACTCATAACAACCTATTATTGACAGAAAAGCTATGATGACAAGCATCGACACAAGAACCCGAAAGAGATGGATATTGAAAATAAATAAATCATCCTTCAAACAAATAATAATAATAGATCGCTAAGGTGTCGGACCCTTAATAAAATGTCAGCGCAACATAATCTGTTAAAGATGAGATAATATACGACATACATGAACATGAAATCAGTATTTTATGGCTTGGTCCCTGATGATGAACATGGCCAATAGATGTTCGAAACACCTGGTGATCTAATAAGTTGGGGTGCAAAAATTGGATATAGCCTCCTATTACTTATAACGTGGCGATATCGGGGTACGGGGGCTTAATTGTCTTAATTACATCTGAACTACCCGATGCTGACTCAGTATGTATGGCCTTGCACTTGGTATGTGAATGGTCATCTTGTGATGGATCGAGAGTGTGACAGTATGGAACGCCAAATTAACATATATTCAATTAATTGTACCTATCTTCAAATAATTGAAGATATGTTCAATTGAATTATACCTATCTTCAATTGAATTAGACCTATCTTCAATTCAATTATAGATATCTTCAATTCAATTATACCTATCTTCAATTCAATTGTACCTAGGTACAATTCAGCACAAATAAAGATATCTTCAATTCAATTGTACCTATCTTCAATTCAATTGTACCTATCTTCAATTCAATTGTACCTATCTTCAATTGAATTGAACCTATCTTCAATCGAATTGAACCTATCTTCAATTGAATTAAACCTATCTTCAATTCAATTGTCTCTATATCTATAATTGAATTGAAGAAAGGTATAATTCAATTGAAGATAGGTGTAATTGAATTGAAGATATCTTCAAATGAATTGAAGATATCTTCAAATGAATTGAAGATATCTTCAAATGAATTGGAGATATCTCCAAATGAATTATGGAGATGTTGGAATTAGACCTATCTTCAAGTGAATTAAAGATATCTTCAATTCAATTGAAGATAGGTACAATTGAATTATACCTAGGTGCAATTAAATTGCACCTAGGTATAATTCATTTGAAGATAGGTTCAATTGATATGAAGATATCTTTAATTATTTGAAGATAGGTACAATTGAATTGAAGATATCTTCAATTTATTTGAAGATATCTTCAAATGATTGAAGATATCTTCAATTATTTGAAGATAGGTACAATTAATTGAATATATGTTAATTTGGCGTTCCATATGACAGTCCGTATCAGAAATCGTTGGTCCACTGTCCTCAATACGTGAATCCTGTGATGAATTAGAACCCGTGTCCTCTGTTGGTCGTTTCCTTTTAGAGAGATAGCCGAGAATACTTTTCTGCGACTTATCCATCTTTGTGCCAAATAAACTAAGTAGAAGAACCAAACCGGACCGATGACGTAAAATGCGGTCCTAATTCCGGAAACTAAAGCGTGAAAAGAGGTATTATATAAATACCAACCCAACGCGAAATCGATCATACACGAGACATCATCTCACGAACATCATCGAACATTGAGCGGCAATATGGAATCGTGTGGTTTTTATATTGTATGGTCTGACTCACTCTCTCTCTCTCACTTGGTTTTTTTTTTTTTTTTTTTGGAAAATGATGTGGATGCTTGAGCATACAAGCATACATAGTAGCTACGCCACTGATTACATAAAATTTGGTTACAGAGGCTTGTATATCTAAGTACGGAAATTCAGGGTTGTTCAGTATTTGATTTGTATTGTAATATTTAAAAAGGGGCGATAACAAAAATTGTTGATTGAAAAGAAAAGTTTTGTTGATTAGGTTAATAGTCAAAAACAGGGGTTTAAACTTTTAAAAAGATCTTTAATAAGTTTAAGAACACTTAGATATATTTGCCTAAAATGATTATTCATGAGAAGATGACATCTTGTGATTCAGCGCATAAATATTGCCATATGAGGTATGTTAAAATAGGACAAAACAGTAAAGCAAATAAATAAGGCTTTCAGATCGAAATGATGAATTTAATCTTGATAGAGTAAAAAGAATAAGTAAATGTTTTAACAATAGGTTGCCATGACAACGCATTTAGGTATTAAGAAAATCTTATGTTGTTTTAATTATATATAACGAATGTATTGTTTAATGTTGAAAGAATTATATGTATTAGTTTGATATATGTGTTTTACAAGAATTTTATACTACCCATCGAAAAGATGGTAAAACTAGGAAAAAGAAAAGAACTAGTTTCTTTAAAACATAAGAATGTGATTTTTTTTTATATATTTCAGATATAAACATTTAGAATTATAAATGTTATAAATGATAATACATTTATTTGTGATATAAGAATGAAATTCATGAAAATAAGTTGTCTTATAAGTCCAAACATTATCAAGGGCTGTTTGCATCTAAGTACCATAATAGCTTCTAAATAGGAAATAAATGTCGCCAGTACACTTTTAGACTGCAGTCATTTTTAAGTCATTTTTTTTGTTGATTTATACCATCTTAAAGTCTTTCTAAAATCTTGAACAAAAATATAAAATTTCTCAAAAACAAAAGGTGACTGGTAGATATGTATTTAACCTTGAGTTGCGATTTGTTATTTAAATTTTGTTTTATCATAAGAGTTCAAACTACTATCAGTTTGATTAGTTGCTTGATCTAGTGCTTCAATGTGTTCGCGACACATTTACCTTGATACTAAACAAAATCAAAATATCTCATTGTAGACTCGGAATCAGGCGTCCTCTTTAAGGCATCCACAAGCGAAAATATTATGGATTTTCTTTATCAAGATGCTTCTACTGTTGCAATTGTCGACATGCACAGCTACCCAGCCCACCATCATGGTAAATTATGGACTTGTATTTGAACCTAAAGGCCTCATTCATTTTGGAAAAGATGTGTGGTACCATACCTTTCAGATAAAACTGCCAACCAAGAAAAGTTTAGTAAAAATAAACAAATGTGTTGACATTCAAAACTGCAAAAGATATAATAACTTTGTTAATGAAATAAATGACATCCAGCTACATCTGGAAATGAGACTTAATTCGACAGTTGACCAAATTAAAGAAATATTCCCATCAGACTCTCTTCCAGTCACCCACAAAAAGACTAGGTCAAAGAGAGCAATTTTATCCTTTGTTGGCCAATTGTCCAAAACACTGTTTGGAACGGCCACCATTGATGACGTTGAAATTTTGGCAAGACACATCAATGACCTGACATCTAGAACAATTAAATTGACATCAGCAATAGCACAGCATGAGGATCATCAGTCTTCATTTATGAAATCAGTAAACCAAAGAATAACTAACATTGTCAAGCAGTTAAATGATAATCATAATGAACTCAATATACTTCATGCTACCTTGGAAAATGATATTGAATTTGTTGAAACCTTGTTATTAAATATATCAACAACCTTGCTTAAAACTATGGAAAGGACATATGACATAAATAATAAGTTGAATAATTTAAAAAGTGGATTGTATAGTTTAGTAGAAGGCAAATTATCACCTGAGCTTATAAAACCAGAAGTTTTAAAGAGTTCCATTCAACATATTCACAAATTAATTCATAAAAGATATCCAGGCTTTTACATCACCAAAACTGATCCATCTTATTATTATTCCTCAAATGATTTCCAATTCAGAAAACATAAATCTGATATTTTTATAATGATAAAGCTACCTTTAGCATTTTCACAATTTTCCCCATTAAAACTCTTTAAGGTTATCTCCCTTCCGGTTCCGATAAATTCTTCATCTCATGCCACTCAGTTATTAAATGTACCTGATTACATTGCAATTTCAGAAAATTCCAAGAGTTTTGTAGAGCTTTCAAAAATAGATCTTGCACAATGTAAAGATAATAATGGTCTTCATTGCCCATTTTTGCTTCCCATAAAATCTTCAGATAATTCTTGCCTTATGTCAATATATTCACATGCTAGAAAAGATGTTAAGCGCTTATGTGATTTTAGATTTGTTCAACATGCCATTCAACCGAAAGTTTTTTCTCTGTCAGCTTCATCAGTATTAATTTATCAAACTGACAAAATAGTTCTAAATTGTGCTGGTAAACAAACAATTCAAAAAGGTTGTCATTTTTGCATTATCACGATTCCGTGTGCTTGTTCCCTAACTACTAATGAAATAGCATTATCGCCATCGCTTTCGAATTGCAAGAATTCAGATAATATTACCACATTATATCCTGTAAACCTTATAATGATGCAACATTTTTTCGATGAAGCTAAAATAGAGTACATAAATGCTTATTCTACATTTTCGAATGAAATTAAGATCAATAATCTTCCAGAATTTAAAATCTATAATCATTCTTTTTCATCATTTTTAGCCAGTGATCATAAAATAAGTTTAAATCTATCAAGGATGATTAAAACTGCTAAGCAAGATAAAGTGATTTTTCAAAATCTAGCTGAACCTTTATTGGAAGGACTTATTAATATTAAAAGTATTTGGCCAGATTTAAATGGTATTTTAGGACTTGTTGGAACATGCTTAGCTTCCTTAACTATGATTTATTGCCTTTGGTCATTTTTCAAAATTAGATCACTGACCACTACCTTGTTAATTCTAGAGCGCACAACATCAAGTAAAGCCATGACTGTACCAACATTCTTTTATGATGCAAAAACAACTACTACAGAAATGCCAGTAGTATCTTATCTGTTTAAAGAACTAGACTTAAATCATTTCTTGATGGCAATTATTGCGATTCTATGCATCATCATAACCATGTTACTAATTCCAAAATTCAGAAAGCAATCAAATTATACTTATTTAGTTTTAGAAATAACAAATGGTTCTTCTTGTTTTACAATTCCTTTGTCAAAACTGCCACTATGTCCTTCCTACTGGGAATTTAAAATGCCGCAATCAATTGAATATGTCTCAATAAAAGGAACATTTAGACCACAAATTCATGTAGAATGGGAATCTTTTGAAATCAAAAATAAAGTTTCGAATAAAGTTATTAATGTTAAAACTCAATTTAATGTTTCCATGTTACAAGGCTATAAATTGCGCAAGGTTCTAAAAGAACCACCTTATTGCATGTACCTAATGGTGTCCCATCAAAACATGTATACACTTCTAAACCAATAATGTTTAAGCATTTTTCTTTCTTTCCTGGGATCAATATTATGAAGTTCTACCTTATACTTTTAAAACATTGCATTGTATTCAACTAGATAAATCAAGGTTTAATATTGTGTGAGGACAATTAACAATATAATAAGCGAAGTGGTGACTGAATAATAAATTCAAACAAGGATGGATTCGAATGGAACTGTCTACAAATTTATAAACTTCATTTCTGGAAAAGGATATTCAGAGGAAATGTGATGCGAAATTCTATGATGGAAAATGTGAAATGTGAAAGTCATTCAAAATAGTTATATATATATGTATATGATTGTAAAAATATCTGTTTACCATATAATTTCAATAAATGATGCAAATGACATTTTGAAGTTTTCTCCCTAGTAGATCTTTTTGTTAATGTGGTGAGGCAATCTGCAGCCTGCGTTTCAAAATTTTCTTTATAAGTAAACTATTTTTCTTGTTTGCATCATTTATTTCAGATTCATTTGTGTTTTTGCATGAAAATATTTACTATGTGATGTTTAATTATATGATTGTATTTTTTTTCTCTCTATTAATTATTGTATATACATTGTGCATGAAGAATTTGTCTTATGAATATATTATTCTTCGTTTTTATATTTGTCAGATGTACAACCACACATATTTCTATTCATCAAGCCGAGGGCGGTGTTTCGAGAATAAAATCAACTGTAAAAAGATTAAAGTTGTTCCAGGGGCAAAACTGATGAAATTAGGAAATTTGGCATTTACAGATTTAAAGAATATCCCAGAAAAAAAGATTGTATACATAATGGCTGGTATTCCAGATATTTCTGATAGATCAATAGAAAAACATTATTCAAATTATGAAGAAAGCTATTTTACCAATCCTGCTGAAAAACTAATTTCGGTTAAAGATAAACTTGACAAAATCAAAGCAAAATTATCTGAGATAAACTGTACCATAGTTTTTGTCCCTGTAACAACCATGAGCATTGTAAATTGGAATGAACATCGTTTTAGCATTGGCAAAACTTCAGTTTTAAAACACAAATTGGAATATGACATCATGCAATTAAAATTAAATGAAACAATAACCAAAATAAATCATTATATTATCAAACTAAACTTAGAGAGTCAAGTAGTCACTCCATATTTACATACGCATGTTCATAGAATAATTTCTTCCAATAGAATTAGATATTATTACTCTAAATTAGTAGATGGAGTTCATCCTTCAGAACACCTTGCTAAAGCATGGCTTAAACAAATGATCAAAATTATGGCCGCCAATGAAGCAAAATTTTTCACATAATGTGGTTGTATCTGACTTTGGGCATTGTTTGTATTTTTGAATTTTTCCATATTTTTATGGAATATGTATAAATGTTTTTTTTTTCTCTATATGTTATTATATTTTATTGAGTTGTCATGAGCAACATGTATGAAGTATTTTGTTCTCTTAAAATTTGTTAAATATTGACTTTTGGGGACAAAAGTCTTAAAAGGGAGGGGCATATGTGATGCTGAAAAGTATGCTGAAGTTAATATAACACTATATAATGCTTATAGGACAGATTGAAATTTATTTTATACAAAGATTTAGAATAGTAAAATAAATTGTCAAGAAGTATGTATATTGTCAAAAATAGACAATAAAAAGTAAGAGAACTATTTTTGTAAATACTTGTAAATAAAGAATTATGTTTTATTACGTAAAATTGATAAAGTGTCTCTTAAGTAAAGAACAAACAAGAGGTTTAGCGTGTCAAACAGACGGTCTTTTGTTAAGGGCTAATCCGTTCCGGATTAGTACATTAAAAATTCATGTTCCTCTTTGTTGAGAAAATAGTGACAATTTAGATAATTGAGTTTTGATAATTAAAGATTAATAAATGTTTAACCAATAAGAAAAAGGGGGATGGTTTGTAATTAGGGTTTCAATTATTCTGATTGGTCAGGTTACATGGCTGGAGGGTTCGCACGTGATGGAATTAAAAGTTTTCGTGGTAATAAATCAAAGTTTTACTATAATCACTTGCGCTCCAGTTTTTAAAGAATAAACGTGTAACCTTGACTTGTAATTTTTAGGTAAGAACTTATATACTTAGTTTTATAGCAAAATGTTTATATAGAATTCTAAAGTTCAAATTTAAGATGCAATTGTAAAGAAAGAAATTTTAAAGTCTAGAAGTTCTTAGTAAATATAAAGCACTATTTTGATAAACAAAAGCAGAGTTTAGTTTTTAATAGAAATGCTTGATTAAGGGAGTTTTAAATAATCAAATAAGCCATGGGCATAAAACACTTAAGTTAGGTTTAGTTATAGTATTGTATATATATTATGTTGTGAATTAATTACATAAAATTTGGTTACAGAGGCTTGTATATCTAAGTACGGAAATTCAGGGTTGTTCAGTATTTGATTTGTATTGTAATATTTAAAAAGGGGCGATAACAAAAATTGTTGATTGAAAAGAAAAGTTTTGTTGATTAGGTTAATAGTCAAAAACAGGGGTTTAAACTTTTAAAAAGATCTTTAATAAGTTTAAGAACACTTAGATATATTTGCCTAAAATGATTATTCATGAGAAGATGACATCTTGTGATTCAGCGCATAAATATTGCCATATGAGGTATGTTAAAATAGGACAAAACAGTAAAGCAAATAAATAAGGCTTTCAGATCGAAATGATGAATTTAATCTTGATAGAGTAAAAAGAATAAGTAAATGTTTTAACAATAGGTTGCCATGACAACGCATTTAGGTATTAAGAAAATCTTATGTTGTTTTAATTATATATAACGAATGTATTGTTTAATGTTGAAAGAATTATATGTATTAGTTTGATATATGTGTTTTACAAGAATTTTATATAATGACTTGCGCTCCAGTTTTTAAAGAATAAACGTGTAACCTTGACTTGTAATTTTTAGATTCAAAGTGGCCAGAAAAAAATACACTGTACCAAAAAGAACAAAACAAAAGTGACAACCAAAACCACCATCACACAAACCAGCACAACAGAAGCCCGAACACCAGGGCACGTCGCTGCAGACCATTATCATGGTATAGTCACGACGCTAAACTCCCACAGTCAGTCAGCAATAAACTTCAAAATCGGACAGAAATTATGGTCATTACAACTGTTTAAAATAAGAATTTGTTGTAATTTCAAAAATGTTGCTTAATTTTAAATCACATTTAACCTGTGCTCCCGGTGACCTCCGATTACAAAAACATATGCTGTAAAAATAGACATGACGCCGGTTCGATTGATACTAACGAGTATTTAGTCGGATGTGGTCGGATAATAGAGATTTTGATTGAAATCACGCAATTCTATCGGCAAAAGTTGGAATTCAAAGCCTTAGATTAAAGACATAGAACCTATCAATTTTGTATTTTTTTCACATTGAATAAAAAGAACATATATCAAAAGTAAACATTCTAAAACTTATCTTTACCGACATAAAAACTCATTTTTTTTGCAGCTTTCTATAAAATTATCTTATTTTAATATTTAGTATTGTCCAACATAAATATTTACTTTTGGTAAACCGTTATTCACGTGACCTTTACTGGGTACTGGTAAACTGCTAAACGAAATGAAACCAAAACAAGACGAAAACAAAACGAAATCGGTTAATTAAGAAAACGACTGATATCGGGTAAAATCGATTCAATTTTCTTTTTTTCCGGTTTCGCTCGATTTCGTTTCCTATCTGTACAGATTTCGGTTGCTTAATTTACTATTTTCATTTCCTACTTTATCGATTTTCTTTTAGCTCCGTTCCGTTTTGGTTAATATTTGTTTCTCAATTTACCGCACGCAAGTTTAATTCATAAAATTACTAATTAAATAGATTATTATCTGAAATTCAGCAATCTTAAAAATATTGACTGTACTGTTATTCTGTGTTCATGAAGTCATTCTGTACTGTTACTTCGTGTATTAATCTATCATCACTATACTGTTATTTCGGGTATTGAAATATTCTTAAAAGAAGAATACAGATCCCTCTTTGAAAATCAAGAGTTATTTGAAATCCAGGTAATCAATCTAAAAGTATCGAAAACTATTACGCTTGTATGAAAATAGGTCACCTGAAAATGTTAGGAAGTAATCTATGAAATAGATAGTATTACTAAGTTACTAACTAAAATAACTCAATATTTCCTGAATCATTCGCTAGTTATATACTATAAATATAAAATTACGACGCGCAGCATGATACAACCGTGTTGAGCCCTGTACGGAAACCAAATGTCTACAGACGAAAACATCGCCATAATATTTTACGACCACAATTTTAACGGTCCTATAAAAAGTATCATTATGTCTAAAAATTGATAAAATTGAAGACTTAATAAGATTAGTGAATGGTGAGCACAAAAGGTATCCTGTAAATATACACTTTGGGTTAAAAACATTCAAATGGGGGGGGGGGCGCAATTATAAAACACTAAAGTATGTCTCGCCTGTCGGCCCCATCACAGAACTCATTGAAGGTCTAGCTGGGCCTTCAGAAAAGTTAAGGTCAAGGTCATGCAACAGATGACAGAATTCCATTTAACCATCACAAAATGACTGAAGTGTGTTCTAGATACCATAGTTATTGAGAAACAATGAGAAAAGACCAACATTCACTAAGTCATTCAACCATGAAAATTCACTAAGTCATTCAACCATGAAAATTCACTAAGTCATTCAACCATGAAAATGGTGTCAAGGTCACATTACATGGTTACGTCAGATGTGTATACCATAATCCCTAAATATCAGATGTCTAGCTTTGATATTACTTTTTTTTTCTCTTAACTCATTTTCCAGCCAAAATCATCTACATTCATAAAGTCGTTGAACCATGAAGATGGGGTCAGGGTCACACAACATGGTGTCAGTTGTGTAGACTGAAACCCCAAATGTCCGTATACCAAATATCAGATACCTAGCTATTATACTTATAACTTAATTCACTTTCCATAAAAGTTTTAATTGTCCCAAAAATCATCCAAGTCCACAGAGTCACTGAACCATGAAAATTGTGTCAATGTCACAGGACATGGTGTCAGTTGCATAGACCATAACTCCAGGTGTCTGTATACCAGATATCAGATGCCTAGCTATTATACTTTTCACTCAATTCATTTTTCACAAAAGTCTTACAAAGGGTTTTTTTGCCCGAAAATCATCTAAATTAACAGAGTCGCTGAACCATGAAATTGGGGTCAGGGTCAAAAGGCATGGTGCCAGTTGCGTAGACCATAACCCCAACAGTCTGTATACCAAATATCAGTCAGATGCCTAGCTATTATACTTGTCTGGTAATTCATTTTCCACGAAAGACTTACTAAAAAGTTAAAGCCGTCGCCACTGCCGCCGCCGCCGGGGCCGGAAAGTAATACCTATGTCTCGCCTTTAGCGACTAAAGTTGCAGGCGAGACAAAAACTATGGGACCTCTTGTTTCATTCAGTTCCTAACCATTTCTTTTTGTCAAACGGGGGGGGGATGGGGCACCGGTACGCCGATCCAAGATCCGCCTTTGAGAGGCATATGTGCTCAAACTCCTCACAGTTCCAGTTCCCGTCCGCAACGGTCAGTACACTAAAATCGTGCCGTATTTATGTCGGAATTGATAAGACTACTGCGAAGGAGTTTAATATGTGCTAGGGGCCTATGTGCATGTAAGCAAATTTCATACGTACAACATTAAATACCACATAGAACAATGTTGAAGTACATGTAGGTAGATCAAGAAATATTCTTAGGGGGGCAACAATTTGTAACTTATGAATGAATAGGACTGGACATGAATTTACTTTTGTTTGTTTATGTACGTGAACGTAGTATTATTTATGGAATTGGATAAAGAAGAAAGTACATAGAATATCAAAATATTATGTCGATTTTCCAAGTAGTTTTTTGTTTGGGGGGATGGGGGTGAAGTATAAATAAGATTGCGATGTTGTTTAATTTAAATAAAGTATCAATATCTATTTTCGAAAAAATGTAAAATGTTAGAATAGCTACATGTGTATTTGCCTATCTGGCTGTAATATGATTGTATTGAGTAACAAGGGGCTGCACCAAGTCGCGCTAAGGATACTCCAACTCGCCCATTCGGAAAACAGGAGGTAGTATATATTACAAGTTATATTGCCTTGCATTTATACATGACAGTAAGTCAATCTTACAATTCGACGTCTGTTTTTTTATATACAATTGAAATTTTCAAGAACACAGAATATCAGTACAGTTTAACAGAAATAACAGTACAGTAATTAAGGTTTTGACAGACAAATTGGAACAGGAAATATCAGTACAGTAGGTTCTCTGTAACGAGCATTTTCTACGATTTATAATAAGGAAGAAGGGGTGTGAATGCATTTTGGGTAAGTAGTAATTCTATTTTGAAGTGTTTTGGATCGCCGTTCTTTTAAAATATTTGAAAAATAGGTGAATTATCGTAATTTTGTTTTAAAACCATACATCTGCTAAAAATACAAATATTGTTGATAAAGTACCAAATAATTTCATTAAAACTGAAAAGAGATGGAAATATATCTTTAAAAAACGACATAGGGTAGGCAAATACAATTCCATGCTAAATATAGTTAACATACAGAACGATTTTAGTCCTGGTGTCAAATGTCAACAACAACCCGAAATATCCGTACAGTGAAAACGCGAAATATCTTTGCTCTCGCGGACAGCGTTTACCTAGTGTGGTTTTTATTTTACGAGTTTCCGTGATTTTGATTTTTATTTCTCGTGTTTTCGTTTTGGGGAGGTTGTACGTGCTCCGTTTTTGTCTGTATTTTTGTCCCGTGTTTTGAGATTTTTATTACCCGTGCTTTGTTTTCTTCCTTTTTGAGGCACGTGATTTCGTGTTTTCGATTATCTAAATTCAATTTTCTCGTGTTTCGTGTTTGGCGATTTTATAACAGCATGTGTTTTCGTATTGGGTCCCCCCTTTAACTGTGTCACTCATAAGGGACCGACCATTTGATTTTTATGGGGCTATGGTGAAATTTGAAATAAAAAGGCAGGATGGCAAAAATCCAGAAATAAAAAGGCAGGACACTGCTTTTCATTAAAAAAAGGCAGGATGGTAGTTTTGGCTGAAAATTTTATAATTATAGTTTTAAAAAAAAATGGCAGGCGCTAGCTGGCGCGCGCATTAAATTCAGGCTTAGCCTTTTCTGAAAATAAAAAGGCAGGACGAAGAAAATTTCCATAGCCCCCCCTCTAAACATCAAATGGTTGCTCCCTAAATGCCATGCATAAATTGTTCTTATATTGTTTGAACAATATTAGGTAAAATATAACGTTTGCGGATTAAATTTATAATGTGTCTAGTTGAACAACTGTATAATATACATGCATATGACAAGCACAAAATTTGAAAAGCACTAGGTCTGAAATATATATGAAAGCTATATATTCAAATATCAACCAGTAGTTTAGACATTTGTAAGGGTGTACACATTAACATTATACAAGATACAAGATACAAGATACAAGATTTTTTATTAAGCAAATCACTGCGCCCAATATTGAGCATATAATCATCTTAAATATAAGTATAAATATATACATTAAAACAAAGTTAAGCGAAATAAGTAAACTTTAAACATTTGTATGATTGGTAAAATTATAATTAAATAAAAATCATAATAGTAATGAAAATGATATAATAAAACAATTGTGTTAATTAAATAAGGTATTTAAACTAAAGGGGAAATAGAAAGAAACAAACAACAATTAATGTTAGCCCCATGACATATTTCTTGAGGAAACACACTGATCCTATATTAATGATAATGATTAATTTATAAAAATCCTCTATTGTTCAATATTTAATATTTGGTTTCTAATATAATGAAAGGTTGATGTTATTTTAAATAATAGTTTTATTGAATCTTCATCTTCTGCTGACATGAGCCAAATAAATTTATTTTTGTTTGAGAGATTTTCAAAATTCTTATATTTTTTTTATATTAAAGCAAATATATCTTTACGTTCATTTTCATAGGTGTTACATTCGGTAAAAAAGTGTAATTCATCTTCTACAAGATTTGAATTACAAACTTTACATACACGGTCCTTAACTTCTAACCCAATATATCTGCCTTTCTCGATGTTAAGGTTATGATCACTTATTCTTAATTTTGTTAATAGCTGACGCTGTGATTGATTTCCATTAAAAAGATATTTTTCAATTTCAAATTTAGATTTAAAAAGTCTATAGGTTCTAAGTTTATTTCCTCCTTTTGATGTTCTTTTGTCATTGTAAAGGTTTTCTTTCCAAAAAGAAATAAATTTTTCTGTAATAGCAGTTTTAGTCCTTTTAATAATATAATTAGCTTTGAATTGTGAATGATTATTAAAAATAAAATCTAATTTTAGGAGTTTAAATATTTCTTTTATACTTCCTACCCAAGATTCTTTGTTATTTTTTAACATTTCTTCACTAAGTTTAAAGGCTTCATTTAGTAAGGTGGATGAACCATTTTCTAGTTTGGTAATATGACACCAATATCTAATTAAATTTAATAGTATAGAAAATAAAATAGGCATACTTCCTAGTTCTCCTCTACAAGCATTGTTAGAGGACTTGGATCTCACACCAAGAATCAATTTACAAAATTGAGTATGCAATTTTTCTAGGATATTTGAATCCAACTCCTTTTTTATATATTTTTCTAAATTGTTTTGAAATTTCAATGAAGAAAACGTTCCCCAGACTTCTGAGCCATAAAGAACTATAGGCTTAATTGTGTGGTTAAAAATGTGAAGCATAACTTTAGGGTTTGGGGTACTGTTTGAAAAGATTTTTCTTAGTTTAAAAAGTGCTTTGAATCCTTTATTATAAAGTTCCTTTTTTGCAGTGGTAAATGAACCAGAGGATGTAAAAACAATACCTAAATATTTATATTTTTGGACATTTTCTAGTATTTCATCATTATATTTTATTTTAACATTGCTCTTACGGCCTGATTTATTGAATATCATTACTTTTGTTTTTCTTATGTTGATGTTCATTTTCCAATCATGGGAGAACAATTGTAAAGAGTCAACACACTTTTGTAAACCCTTTTCTGTGGTTGATAGTAAAACTACATCATCTGCATACATTAATGCATTTAGCTTATTTAAATTTAGAAGTACTGGGTCACATGATATTATATGATTTAGTTTTGATTACTGTTCTCTTCATACTCTTTTTTACTGCTAGTCTTTTTGATATACAGTGCATTTTTGAAGAGTCTTTTTGTAAAGAACAAGCAAATAACAGACTGCTTACAAAACAGTGGCGGATCCGGAAATTCTGAAAAGAGGGGGCCCGCTTTGGTCACGTTTCAATGATTTCCTATATCATGTATATATTCAACCAAATTTTTCCGCCAAGAGGGGGAGGTGGGCCACTCAGGCCACCCCTGGATCCGCCTATGCAATAATATCTAAAACAATACACAAATTAGAGACATAGCTTTATCTGGATTCCTGACTCGTCGGGTATGTGTTTTTTTTTAGTAATTAAACTACTTGTTGGTACACTGTACATGTTTTGCAACTATTTATCAATTTTGTTTTCGTACTTGCTCTTCAATACCCCAAGTTCTCTAACTCATATAATTGAACAGGCTATGTAAGGTGTCTTATCAAAATTGTATATTGCAATATGATTAAATATATAAAAATATATAAGTTTGTTCTGCCTGCATAAACAATGTCTCCCGCAAAAATTTCAGGATGAAAATTTCCTGGAAACATGCTTAATTAAATATATGGTGATCTTCCTACATACTAAGTTTCATTGAATTTGGTTCAGTGGTTTCAGAGGAGTTGTGCTAACAAGGTTATAAGAGAGGATTTTCAGCAAATTTATAAGTTCAAACATCAAGTCATAACTCCCAAATAATTTGAGGATCAAAATTTCCTGCTAATATGCACAACTACATATGGTGTTCTTCATTCATACCAATTTCTGATGAATTCGGTTCAGTAGTTTCAGAAGAGTTGCACTTACAAGATGATACATGAGGATTTTCAGCAAATTTCTAAGTTCCAAGTTCCATAAATCCAACAAAAAATTGAGGATCAGAATTTCCTTGTAACTTTCACAACTTCATATGGTGTCTTTCCTACATACCAAGTTTTGACAAAATGGGTTAAGTAGTTTCAGAGGATTTGTGCTGACAAACTTTGTGAATGACAAGACAGACAGGACCAAAAAAAAGTAGGGGAGACATAAAATTAATATAGTGACAAACAATTCCTAAAAGTCCTGCCATCTCTGGGGAGTTGTTCCCGCAAAAGTGTGAAAAAGATGAAAATAGAATGTAATTAAATGTGGAATAAGTGTATGCAACACCACTTACATATATAAACAGAAATATAAAATTCGACAATGGAAAACAGCTAGCAGCCTTCAGCATCACCAGTGGTTGCTGCTTGCTGTTTTGCAATTGGCCTGAGATAACAAGATTGCTACATGTAGCCAATGTCCCAGTTAAAAATTTACTAAAAATTGAAGAATTAATCTTGCATTGCAATATGATTACCTACATATCATGACTAACAATCCTACATAATTTCATCAAAATCCATTGACTGGTTTCAGAGGAATTAAGCTCACTTAGTGTTCCTTTATGACCTAAAATGAACAAGCCAATAAAGTCCCATAACTCCTATAAAATTTGTTTAACCAAAATGGCAGTGTGATATGATCAACTAAATATCATGACAAACAATCATACAAAATTTCATTAAAATCAATTGACGGGATTCCGAGGAGTTGCCCTAAAAATGTGTGACAGACGCACAGATGGACATAGGACATTATTAGATCCCTCTTTTTTGCATTGTGGCGGGGGGACAAAAATATAATACATATGATTTCAAGCCAATAAAAAAAACCTTCTGGACAATAAAACATCTTACACATAGAGGGCCAGTACAAACATAAATTTTGACAGAGATTCCTGGCTTAATTTGAAAAGGCACATATGAAATGCAGGCCTGTCAAGTTTTTATGAGCTGCTTGCGTGAGATTTGCTAAAAAATTGAAAGATCAAAGAAATTTGCCGCCAAATTGCTGACTAGATGCGTGAGTCTCACACGAGTTGTGTGACACTTGACAGGTCTGGAAATGTGGGGAGGTTGAACTAGTTTATGTTTTTTTAACCCAATTATTTTCTCTTTGTGAAATCAAACTAAAAAAGTTAAATGCATAAATAAAAGAATTGTCTTGAATACATGTATCTCTATACATATTATATTTGGCCAAAACTATGTAATTGATGTGTTTGTGCAAATAAAGTATTATTACAATGTATCATTAATTTATTATTGTCACTACTAATCATACACTAACATTTTCATCATTCAGGTACATTTTGTAAAGGTTATAAATTTTACAGCTCATCATCATCTATTTATTATTCATGGGGAACAAATGTATTTATAGTCTATTCAACAGTTACATGTAAAACAGCATCATATGACCACATAAATACATCTCCATGCGCATGTACATGTATTTCATCGAAAGTGTTCTTTAATGTTTCCATATATAAGTCTTCTAGCTTGATTTTTGAAGTTCATGTGTACATCTGTCAAGTCTTTATCCATCTCACATGTTGCCCTTGTATAACCTGTATAAAATACACAAAAAAAAAATATGAAAAATTAACAATGAATTACTGTGCGTGTGGCCCAAGTAAACTATAACTCCTATAAAATGTGTCAAATCAAAATGGCGTTGCGATATGATCAACTAGCGCTACATATCATGACAAACAATCCTACAAAATTTCATCAAATCCGTTGAGCAGTCTCAGAGGAGTTGTGCTCACAAAAAGATCCTATGAAACAAAATGAACAAAGTCCCATAACTCCTATAAAATTTGTTGAATCAAAATGGCGGTATAACATGATCAATTACATGTACATACATGTATCATGTCCAACAATCCAACAAAGTTTCATCAAAATCCGTTAACGGGTCTCAGAGGAGTATGTTGCGCTCACAAAAGTGTGATGGACCCCCGGACAGACGTACAAAGACCATCACTAGGTCCCTCTGTCTTGTTGCTGCGGGGACAAAAATATCCTAGATTCTCATCCCAATTTTTTCAGCTGCTTGAAAATTTTATTTTGATTTTTTTTCTTATTTTTGTTCAAATTCTTTGAATTGGCAGCTTACTTATCATGTTAATTAAATGGGGAAAAAAATAAACAAAAAATGCCCCAATGCCATATTTACAACAATCTCATAAAAATAAGATCTTAGTTTAGTATGATTGTACAATCACTGACAATATATTTACAAGAAATTTTGATAAGAATCTAGGAACTACATGTATTTTATCATGGCCAGACATCTCTAAATTACATGTACTATGTACATCTAGTTCTCATAATAAAACACACTATTGTTTGCTTACTCAGGAGGGTTTTAAAGGGGTTCCATTTAATGTAATGGAGCAGTCGCCTCAAATTTACATGCTAAGTTTAAGACCATTTTAGTGCAGTTTATGAGTTGCTATGGATATATTATTAATACTTTGGTGGTGAATTTGTGACATTATCTAGCTACAAATATTAGGTTTTTACTCACAAAACTTATTTTCATATTATTTTGATCTTGAACTTCATAGTAAAGTTCATGATCTAAATAGTAAAAATGTGGCAATTTTATCAACAAATCTTCTATACTGATCACTTTTCAACATACAATGTAAATAGAAGAAAACAAAAGCATTCTAATGTTAATCTTACAGTTCAGTGTAATTTCAGTTGCTATGAAAGCTGGACATTAAATTTCGACTTGCTCCATTACGGGTTATGGGACCCCTTTGTAGCTCCGCCTAATCTAAAATATGTCCAGAGTTTAGTAACATTATTGCAGATATAACATGTACATGATGCGCATGTACATGTTAAAAATGTATTACCGGTACCTGAAAAGGTACATGTACATTGTACCACCGCCACAATTACAACAACTTTTTTGTTACTTGAGTAACATTATATGATCACATACATGTCCATTTTTGTAACCCTCAGCCCACTGACTACAATCCCGGATGAGTAAATGATCTGGTGTCATGCATCGTAATGGAGCAAACCTTAAATTAACATATTTATATATAAATATACCATTTTACAATTTATTTTTGGATGCTAATTCATTTGGAAAACTCTGACATATGGGACATTGTAACAACAGTCTTACAATTTCTTTTAAACTGGCCAGTTTGATTTTAGTACGTATTGTACTGATTTTTATTATGAGACACTGAATGACTGATTACTTAAAATTATGAACTTAAAGTTCATATTCAGCAATTTAAATGACGTCATGGACGTGTCAATTAAACTCCTATTTGGGGCAATAAAAGTACATGTATGTTTCATTATATATTCATGTTTCTTAAGCATGTTATCATTTTCAAATCCTTTATGCATAGGTGTTAACCTTTAGGGACTCCAATGAGGGAGATCTCCCTGAAACCAGTTTTAATTTCTGGGAGATTTTGCGTAGCGACATTTTTGTCTTAAAAATTGTGCGCATATGAATAAAACCATGCTTATTCCCAGGCATTGATATTGTGTAATATTACCTGTACATGTAATCATGGTAATGGATTAAATATATCTATTATATTTTTTTTTGGTTCAGAGAATCACACTTTAATTTGATTGTATTTAATTTTTATAATTTCATTTCAGTTAGCTTCAGACTCTACTTAAAGTGAGAAAGCTTTTCTTTTTCTAAAAAATTGGGTAAATTTGAATTCAAATAAAGCACAGCAAATTTAAAGGTGTTTTAAATGTTCATATGATCAAACTTATAGCCTAAATCCTTTCTTTTTGTGCACTTTTGTTTCATTTCTTAAAAGTGATAAATAGTTTCCATAAAGTTAGGTAATTGTTTCTTTATTCCCCCTTTCTATGTTACCCCCGATCTATAATTTTTCAATGGAGATCGTAATTTTTAACACTCTCTGACTATTCATTCAAAGTGTGGAAGCAATAAATATGTCACCCAGCAGATATAATTGGATTAAATTTCAACTCATTTATTGTTCTCAACTCCCTAATTAACACTATTTCGTGTGTTTTGATAACACTGACTGGTAAAATATAGGACAGATTATCGATTTTCAATCAGCTGATTGAGTAAATTCGTTGGTTGTTTCTTAAACTTATAACTAGAGGCTCCCAGGAGCCTGAATCGCTCACCTTGTATTCGATGATACTTATATGCTGGATATTTTAACAAAGGACTGCTACTCTGTGGAATTATCAATTTTAATGTTCTAAGGGAAACAACTCCTATCAAGAAAGGTCTTACAACTTTGACCCCATTACATAATTTTTATATCTTTATGTGCTTAACCATTTGCAATTTAAATTTTTCAAATATCTTGTATTGTTTTCAAGATATAAGTCTTAAAAGAGCAAAATTTGAAGAAAAAAAAACAAGAAAAAGGGCAATAACTCCTACAACCATTGTAAGATCTTCTTCAAAACTTCTGGGCAGGTAGATCTTAATGTGCTGATCATTATTATCCAAATAGAATTTTAATATCTGTTACCATTTTTGAGTAATTTGCAAAACACTGCAACTTACCCTTATGTTCTATTTTTAGCCATGGCGGCCATGTTTTTTGTTGAATCGAAATTTCGAACGATAATTTTGTAGACCACATACTACTGAACAACCCTACCAAGTTTCATTTCATTTGACTAAGCAGTTTCAGAGGAGAAGATTTTTGAAAAGTTGAACAAAAAACTGTGAAAATGGTCAATTTTTACAATCCAAGGGGTATAACTCCTAAAGGAACGATCCTACAACTTTGACTCTGTTACGACTTTTGTAGATCTTGATGTGCTTAGTCATATGCAATTTAATTTTTTGAAATATCTTGTATAGTTTTCAAGATATAGGGCTAAATAAGTAATTTTTTTGAAAAAAATCCAGAAAAAGGGCAATAACTCCTACATCGGTTGTTGGATCTTCTTGAAAATTTCTAGGCAGGTAGATCTTGAGGTGCTGATCACTTTTGCCCTTTGCCAGAATTTTGATATCTGTTACGGTTTTTGAGTAATTTGCAAAAAAATGCAATTTACCCCTATGTTCTATTTTTAGCCATGGCGGCCATGTTTTTTGTCGAATCAAAATTTCGAACGATAGTTTTGTAGAGGACATACCACAGAACAACCCTACCAAGTTTCATTACATTTGGCCAAGCGGTTTCAGAGAAGAAGATTTTTGAAAAGTTGAACGACGGACGACGGACGCCAAGTGATGACAAAAGCTCACATTGCCTTCGGCAAGGTGAGCTAAAAAGGAAAGGAAAGAATGATTTTGGGACAAAAAATGTAAAATTACGGGAGGGTATTAAAAGTTGGGAGTTAAGTGTCTCCCGCTCGGGAGTAATTTATTTCTCGGGAGATAGCTTAAATTTTTGGGAGGCTCCCGCAGGATTCGGGAGGGTTAACACCTATGTTTATGTCAAGAATTTCATTTCTACGATTAGTGCTGTAATGAATGCCTACGGCACTGCTCGGGGGCCTCCATTACATTAAATACATGTAGGACCAAATTGTTACCCATTCATAGTTGACTGAAGATTACGGTATCATATCTGTGTACACATCATACAATGTATGTGCGTGCAGGTGTACATGTACATGTATGTTCACCGGCGCATGATTGGGGGAGAGTTGAGAAATACACCAAGGTTGGAATGAATAAAAATATCTTACATGTACATGCCCATGTAGTGCTCATTAAACCTTTTGTTGATTATAATTTGGAAGTAAAGTTTGATGGTTTACTTTTTCATGTCTGTAGTACTGCACATAGTATACACTTATAGTGTTACTTTAATGATTAAAACATGTCTGTGTAAGTATGTACATTGTACCAGTACGGTGCACATCTGCATTATGTAACAAATATTGTGTGAAAGATTCATAGAAATCCATAGAAATCAACCATGGAGTTTAGAAGTTGTTGCAGATAAGAGATGGATCTGTACTGTAGTGTAAGATACATGTAGATTGGTCATAACGGATTTTTAAACGAACATGACTTACATTTTAAAAATATTTATAGATTTTGTTTGTCTTTTTACCTGAGAAAATAAGTTTATACCAATAATTACAACCTACCGCTCCAAGAAGCAAAATTACACAACATGACAGGTGCGTGCTAAATGTAAACATCGTCATTTCACTGGCATTGTTGTTGGTTTCTCATCCTTTTATATCACCAGATTTCACAAAATGAGTGTCCGTTTGTTTCTTAACATAGTCCGGAAGAACATGCAATGCCTTTATACCACATGAACGCTGTTTATTTCGTATAAAATTGACGAAATCCTCTCGATATGATCAGAAATCAACAATGGCGTGTTGTGCGTAAAGCTCCGAATCGATGAAGATTTTCCCGATTTACCAAATAAGGACATATCGCTCCGCCTACTAATTATGAATGCAAAAGAGGAAAAAGACTAAAAACAAGCCAAAAGTGATATATTAAGACGCGATTTTAAACATACAGAGCAGAAAAATGTTTTTTTGTCATTAAGTAAATATAATTATATGATGCAGGTTAAACCTGTGACGCTCCCTGCGAAGTTTGAACGTATCCTTAAATATTTTACAAGCTAAAATAAGTTTTCAAATGTTTATTGGGCAATTAATTGAAACAAATTCTTATTCGAAAATAAAAACAAAGTAGCTTTTCTTGTGGGTCCTTTAATTGTGCGCTTAATGACGTCAGGAATTTTCAAAGAAAAAAGCGTTAAAAAGACACAGAAAGTTCGGGAAACCGCGCGTGATTTACCGGACGTTGAAGGAAAATTGAGCCCATAGTACAACGGTCCGTCGATTTACCCAAAAACACCAAAAAACACCCAAAGATACCCAAAAACACCCAAAATCACCCAAAAACAGTTAAATACAATGATAAATGTAGGAAAAAAACATAGATTAATATGAAAAAAGGTTGTAAATAGACAATTTATGACTAATTGACTGTTTATACTCCGGGTCACCCTCTCTGTGATCACGATGTTTTTGAGATTTTGTAAACATTTCACAAAACATACCTTAAAAATAATGTCCAAGACGGTCCAACATAGTTATAGTGATAGAAACCCTTATATGTCGGCACACGGACACTTTATTTACATGTCTACGAGAGATTTCTATAGTAAAGACGCCATCTTGTTTTGGTCCTCAAAGGGGTCGGGATCTATTATTATTTCGAGTCAACGTCACCAAATTCCGCGTGACGTTTGGAACGGCGGCTAAAGGGACGTTACTCTTGTTGAATTTGGTGTTAAAAAATCGAGACTTTCAACGTAAAAATAGGAATATCTCATACAAAACACAACTTTTTTCGCAAAACCTGATGTTTTTGAATCCCTTGATGGATTTTGAATATTTTTTGCGGGGAGGGGGTTAGCATGGTTAGGAATTCTATCATCTTGACAATAGCAACTAATTCTAGCCCTAGCGTATTTTTCTCTTTTGGAAACGACAGGAATAAAATAGATCCTAAAGTCGTACAACTTTTATTTTAACTGTTCTTTACTGGTAATACAATGCTAGACTGTAGTCAATGATTCCCAAAATATTGCAAACTGAGTTGTTCCTTTGATAAACTCGCCGCGCTGTTTTTCTCCCACATGGCACTATGAACAAAATATTGATATATATAAAGGCATGTCCCTGTACCCGCCAGTCATTTTGCCAGTCGGAACATTGATAGTAATTCAATAAAAACAACAAGCGATATTAAATAATGCCATCATCCAGAAATTTTAATGAAACATGATCAAATTGAATCGTTTAAAGACATCGTTATCCTCAGAGGAGAGTGATATTTGTTCCTAAAAAAGAACAAATACAAATTAATTTAGAATATTTATTCAAACCCAACACAGGCTTTCCTTGCTCAAGTACATTGCCTCGAACGGATCAGATTTCGAGTTTTATAAACGATAATTCGTATTTTTTGGGTAGGGGTGCTGATGATGAGTAAATGAACTCTTGAAACCTGCGTTCATCATTACCAAAGTTGTCGTTTTTTTATTTTTTTTTATTTTGGAAATATTTTATTATGTTCGGAATATATTTTAAAATCGAGTAACATATGGATACGTATTAAATTATGTATCGCAAAACCAAACATGCTTGAGTTTATGTACTACTATACTATACAGAGACAGAACCAGTAGACAAACGAAAAGCAACGCAAACTATAAAATCGTAACGAGCGTGTTTCAGAAAGGCAAGAAGTTCATGTTTGTTGCAACACAGATGCGGCTGTATGTTATTCAGTTGGTCAATTTCCTACCCTGCATGGTCGGTGGTTTGAACTTTCCTAAACCGATAAAACTGACTGCCATGCGCATCGAAAATGAATGTTAAAAAAAAGTAGAATTTTTTCTACATAATTATAATTTGATTTTGTATTATGCTGTCTATTAACTTCTCAGATTTATTTCCTCTCTGTTATATTTTTTGCCTGTGATGAAAAGCATGATATCACTTCTAAGCACGATTGTTCTTTTACATTTAGGCACGGACCATTTGATTTTCTGGGGGGGGGGGGGGCCTGGGATTTTTTTGAAAAAAAATTCCCGGCCCTGATTTTTGTAAAAAAAAAATAATCTGGCCAGCACCTAGGTTGAAAAAAATAATCTTGTTTCAATCTTGCCAATTGAAAAAAAATAATCTTGCCAACAAAATTTCCTTGCTTAATATGTGTGTGAAAAAAATAATCTGGCCCGCAAAGCTGGCGAAAAAAATTTCCCGCCTCAAGGTAAAATCCCAGCCCACCCCCAGAAAATCAAATGGTCCGTGCCTTATACTCGATATGTGACGATGTGAGTTGTGTTACTATCGGCTCAAGTTTACCGCTGGCAAAAGGAAGTCAGTTGGTTCAAACGATTTAACGGGTGTATGGTTTTTGATAATGATTAGTAGTTGCTGAGAAAACTGTAACGCAAACTTTTTCCCCACCAGTCCGCCGTTCACCATTTTATAACCCGTATTTTTCACTCCTTGAAATCCGACCAAAAACACATATATGTGAAAAGTCTAGCCCATTTCTCAAATGTACATCTTTTGAGATTGAACAGCAGTGCAATTAAACGATAATAATATATGAAAAAACCCTTAGTGATTACGCTCACATACTCCAATATTATCCTCAAGGTATAAGGAATTGAAGATAAAAAGTTTATGATAATATGCACAAATATATATGGTTTTAATACATCTTGCATACCAAGTTTCGTCAACTTACGTTCAAAAGTTTCAGTCAGAGGACTTGCGTCCACAAGCTGTTGAATCAGGATTTTCCGCACGCAAAGTTTCTTAGTTCAAAGAGCCATAACTTACACCAAAATTGGCAATAAAAAAATCCTGGAAATGTGCACAACAATCTACATATGATGTTTTTCTTGCATACCAAGTTTCGTTAACTTCTGTTTAGAAGTTTCAGAGGAGTTGTGCTCACAAACTATGATCACAGACGGACTGCATGACTAACCATTCAAAAACATTATACCTTCCGCAACAAAGTTGCATGTTTGTTGCATGAGGTATTATAATAAAAAAATACTAATTCATATTTGTATATGGAATCTAGTAAACTGATACTTTGGGTTACTGTTACCATTTCAAGTGATTGTTACCTAATTTTGGGGGTACTTTCAACAGCATTCGTATTGGTCAACTATTAATTCTTATTAAGTTACCTTTAATATCTATACAACACATTAAATTCAAAATTACTTATTGTTGAAAACACAATTTTGATACCTCATACCTGTACAAAACCATGACATCAATTTTCCAAAAAATCAGAAATCTGAGTTTCAAATCAAGAACTGAGCAAATACCTACTCTTTATTAGTATGCAGATATCCTATATTTTAGTAAGCACCAATTAAAATCATATGTACATGCATGTACTTCATGTGCATTGTATGCACAAACAAAACTTCTTTTAGGACCAACTTTAATGAAAAATGACAACACAATAACTGAACGAATATTAACTGAGACAAAATAAAAAAAATATGTAACTTATAACCATACATTTTATTGTACATAATTACTCAAAATTACATGTAACTGATCAAGAATATCTTCTGTTGAGTAAATTAATAATGTGTAAGAGTTATCTTTCTTTTCTTATAATTTTATTTAAAGTCTATTAGTATTTCAATCCAAAAAAAATGTCTAACATGGCTTGCGCTGGTTTTGCATTATTTGCTTGTGTATACTTTTTGGTAAGAGGGCTTCATAACTGGTGCATTTTTGGTGGTAAGCAAGTTTTTTATTCCAAATACTCCATTTATTCTGAAAAGAAAAAAATAAACTAAAATAAAAAAAGCATATAAATATAAAGTAACAAACTTGATATACTAAGTATGTACAAATACATGTACCTGTAAAAACATTACATGTAAATCAAATTATAAAAAACAAGGAATCTGAGCTACTGCTCACTCAGTATACCCCTGCTATCCCCAAAATGAACTATGTCGGTAAACAGGAAGTAGCTATTATACAGACCTCATTTTGATACTCGCAATAAAGGACCTCACACTGAATTCTCATACCAAATTTCAAGTCACTCTGATATGTATTTGCTGAGAAAAAATGTTACGAAAATTTTCAACAATTGACTAGTAATGTAGAAAATTGAATATGTCAGTAAACAGGAAGTAGATATCAGACAAACCTAATTTCGGTACTTATGATAAAGGACATCACAATGAATTGATACTCGCAATAAAGGACTTCAGACATGTATCAGGAAACGCACATATTTTTTTAGTTTGGCCTTTTTTTTGCATTAATTTCATCACGATCTCTTTATCTCACATCATGATCTTTCATTTAATATTTGTATGAAAATCAAGAAAAAATCTTATCACATATTAGACTATACATTGTACATGTAGTCATGTATTTATTTTTACATGTTATTATAATTCAAATTGCACATACATGCTTAAATTAAATCCTGTTGTTAATGTTAAATAAACAAAACTCATAAGAAATTATTTTACATCCATGATGCAATGTCAAAATGTAATCAGTGTGAGCATGGTGAGGTTTTATGTCTTTTCTTCCTGCTGCAAAAAAATTTAAAACAACTGTATATTTTAAACTTTATCATGATGCCAATGTTAATTCCTAACCATTAGTTGATGGATTTCAAATTTCAATTAACAAATGACAAATGTTATGAGATCATGAAAAATTGTTTTTTTTCCAAAAATAAAGTGTCAAGCTTCTCTTTTTAACATTACTTTTGTATATGTGATGTTGATTTTCCTGTTAATGTACATGATGTACATGTACAGATATGTGAATCATTGTGTCAAATTCATGCTAAGACTACATGGATGGGTTAATTTGTATGTCTGTATCAATGGATAAAATTAAAAAATTAAAAATAATCTGCCCACCGGCCCCATATTTTAGTAAATTTGGATGAGAATTTATGAATAATTTTACCATGGCCTAAGGATACACCACTCACCAATTCAGAAAACAGAAAGTAGAAGCCTGACTGACCTAGAAAGGAGAGGCACTTACATGTGCATGTATCATACTCAACTGTGAAACAGATTTGATATCTGATACCATCAGTAGAAGCATAGAAACTTGGTACTTGTACCAAAAGTTGTCTATTTTTTCATATATAATTACCTTAATCTGAAAAAGTCAGCTCGGAAACAGGAAGTAGATAACCAACTGACATGGAAAAGGGAACAGACGCGGATCCAGAAATTCTTAAAACAAGGGGCCCACTGACAGGCCTAAGAGGGGGCCCGCTTTTGTCACGCTTCAATGATTTCCTATATATTTAACCAACATTTTCAGGTATGTACAAGGGTCATATTTATACGTCTAAGACATGGAATAAATAGCAAAATAATGTCATTTGAGACGTGTCTAAACCAACAATTTTCCGTCAGTTTAGACGAAGTGAAAATATGTTATTCCAGACGTGTTTCAATTGACATGATAACGTTGTTTCAAACAGTATTAAGCAAGCTCCGAATTTTGACGGTCATAGTTGAACGTCTAAGACATCGAGCTAAAACATCAAAATAATGTCATTTGAGACGTGTCTAAACCAACAATTTTCCGTAAGGTTAGACGAAGTGAAAATATGTCATTCAAAACATGTTTCAACTGACACGATAACGTTGTTTCAAACAATATTAAGCATATGGGGAAGGACAGGGCAACTCATCATTCTCAAATAATGTAAATGTACATGTAATGCCCTAGAGAAAAAGTTGAAATAATTAAAAATCATGAAAAAAATATTTCGATTTGACTTGGGCCAAACAAAATTATTGTTGGTTTCCCCTAACTCTGCCGGGTCTGGATTTTTTTTGGTGCCTAGTCAATAAATCTTATTGCCATTTTAATGATTTAAAAAAAATAATAATAATTCTGGCCTGCCTGGTCTTAGATAATGAGATTTGCTAATTTTTTTTTTTTTCAATGAATAAATCAAACTATTTTTTTACTTTATTTTGTTTTAAAATTGAAAGTTAAGCAAAGAAAATACATATCATCAATTCTAAATTTCTAATGAATCAATGACATTTTGTTAACAAAATTTAAAATAATTGGTTAAATAAAATAATGATTAAAAATAAAATTATTTCCCTGCCTGCCGGGTCTAAAAAATTTTTGTCCATGTTAGGGGAAACCAACTATCAATATTTGTGGCCATGCATGTATATTAAGCAAAAAGGTATTTTTTGTAGGGGCCAATTTTTGTGGGTTAGTGGGCATGGACCATTAGGAAAGGCAAAGAAACTTTGTATTGTGTGCCTAACACAGAATGTGTCGATTGAGGCTTTCCACATGTTTTTCTATGATTTATATCACTTCTTGAAAAAATGTTCATGAAACGTTCAACAAATCTTTACTAAAATCACAACTGTATAAGGTATATTACAGAAATGATTATGAAGGAAATTATTATTGCTCTAGGAACATCAATTCTTTTGATTCAAACTTTTATGCCCTATAATGGCTATATACATGTACATTTTTGTACCAAGGTAGGGGGCATATACACATTTACATTATGTACATGTAGTGTTTGGGTCTGTTTTCTGTCTATCCTTAATGTTGCGATATGGGGCATTATTTCTTTCGGACATATTCTTGGGTTTTGTTTTTATTCAAAAGTCTGCATGACAAAAAATGTTTGCCTAAAATAATACCTTACTGTACAGCAAAAAAAAAAATAAAAATGATAATTATGATAATAATAAGAAAGAAAGACAAATTTGACCAGTTTTCTTAGACAAGTATATGTAAATTAGCAAAAGTCACAAACTTGAGACAATAAACAACTAAAACTTAATTATAAAGGTATGTGTAGAAATTAAAAAAAATATGTTACTGTACTTGTAAGGCCAAACAAAACAATACAGTATTTGTGTTTTCAATTTTATGCCTCCCCTAATTTTTTTGCCTATTTTACAACAAAGACCTTTGAAATGCCCCCCCAACCCCCATTAACTGTGAAATGAGGGGGCGGGGAGCGGAGGTGGAGGTGAGTCGGGGTGGAGAGGGCAGGGAGCGGGGAAGAGAACCCCCCTTGTCCACCCCCCTGAAATAATACATGTAGCTCTTGGGGTTGCTTTTTGGGCATTTGGATTTTTTATGCAACCAAGAACATTCATCCTACCTACAGGGATTTAGCTAGGATTTTTCAGGCTTTAGTCACTTTAGCGGCGGGCATATTTTGGACCACATTTTCAGTCACTGTTCAGAGCTAGTAATATTCTATCATGTCTATGGTTAATCTTAATTTATAAACTTTTTTTTGCAAATGGTCTGTTTGTAATTCATTGATTTCTAATAAAATTTAACTTCTAAATAAAGTATTATCCAACCTTTACAGCTTTGTTATTTTAGCCAGAATTATATGTATGTTTTTATATTTTATAAATACTAATTATGTATTTCAACACCCCCCCTTTTTTCCCCTCAAAAGAAAAAAAAATAACATGAGTAGGAAAAGAAAGAACTGTGCAGTGTTTTCACTACCCATAATCAAAGAGAGTTCTATTTTATTTACATTTAATCATAAAAAACACAGTATATAAAGTATATAAAGATGCAGAATAAATATATAACCTTATTAAATAAAATCAGGAACGGTTATTTAAAGTTCCTGTTATATTAATTAAGTTTGTTTGCTTTGGACTAGAGTTATCTTTCTTTTTCTACTAAGTAATCCAATATGTAAATTTTCCCGCCAAAAACGTCACATGATCACAGCTCAAATGTAAACAAACACACTCTGGTCATTCATGACCTTTGTAAAAGTTACTTCTGCATATGTATGGCATATATTCAAATTATTGTATGTTTTGTGCTATTTTATGGATTTAACTTTTTCCTAGAAAGGTAAATATCCCCATGCATTCATTTTCTTTTCAATAAGACCTTGGCTTTGAAAAATAAACCACGTGGTTGAGTCGGTCATTTTATTTTTATTTACATTTCTCACGTTTTGATTGGCTAAATAGAAATTTGCATAATTTCAATTATTCTTAACACCTCCTGTTTTACCTTGTCGGCGGATTTCTTTTATGTTTGCTGGTCTCATATCGATCTATTAATTTAATTGGCATGAGTTGTAAAGGTGTCAATTGATGTCTACAATCATATCCGTTGTTCATGATCAGCTTGGCTTCGTTAATTAATTAGCCTTGATTCATTCGCAATTATTGACGAAAGTGACATTGGAATTGACTTTTACCACTGATTTTCGTAAATTAAATTTTACACACTTTTTGAAAATTTAGGTGACGAAAATGGTTAAATAAATTTTCGCTATTTGAAAAATCTTTTCGCCAATGACGAAAATGACGAGCGCTAGCTAAATCACTGATTACCTAACTGAATTTTAAAAACACACATTTTTGATGGATCCCTTCATGTCTGACATTTAGCTGTATAAAATTTGCAAGTTATACATGTAGGTACATGTAATACAATGTACTTTTTTTCTATTTTAAGTCTTCAAGTTACCTTCTTATGTTTATTTGATTAAAAAATAAAAACCTACATCATGCACAATGTACTCAAAATAAATTTTAAAAAGGCTAACGTTAATCTGGAACTGTAGTAACAGGACAATCAATGTACGTTGACATCTTGCAATTGGCACACGTACATATGTATATAATTTGAAGCATCACTGTGGCATTCCACACGGTTCATGTACACAGTCACAAAATTAACCTAGCTACATGACAATGATGCGATGATCGTTTCGTGATATAAAACACATAATTATGATACATCTTCTATCGTATGAATGACTCAAGTCACCTCAACGAGTAAAATGTTTTAACTTATGGAAGCAAATCGGGTCGGCAAAAACGAAAATAAGAACGTGTTTACAAGATTCTGACTGTCAGCTCTTGTGTCTGAAATACATCTGCAACGATTCAAACCTCTTTAAGAAGTTGTACATTACATAACATTTATCAAAGCATAATTTTCCTTACCTGTGGATCCACGTGGTTCATCCATGTCAATCGCGCCATTCCATTCATTAATTAAATGCGCAAAAAATCTGACCGTCGAATGGAATAATTTGATTGGTTTCCGACAATTTACGGATCTTCCCGATCATGTGATTGACAAGTGAAAACAGAATTGCTCCCCACTGTTGCTAGGCGCTAAGTAATGGCGTTTTCCACAATGTTAATTCCCCGTAAGGATTTAGAAATGGGCGGAGCTTCAATCTCAGTGAACCATTTACATTGTAAACAATGCGAAACGCTTGGAAAATGGTAAAACTAGTGTCCTGGGTAGGTTTTTTGACTTTTTTACAACTATTTTAAAAAATTCCAATATTTTTGTTCAAACACTGAAGGGTGACCCAGAGTATAGAAATGTTACATGGATGCGTTGGTATATTCAACATCATTTGATGATGACGCTCAGCTTATCGTTGCTTTTTCTTCTTTTCATAGAATATACTGGAATTTAATGCTTAAATAATAAAGTTGTTGATGGTATGTATTTTGTATGTCAAGAACTTGTGGTCCTACAAATTATTTGTAAAATATACATGTAAGTGCATACCAACATATTGTCCTCCCATTTAAATCGATGAACGTGCAAAAACAATTGTCCATGTAAAATTCAATTTGTTTATAGGAAAATTAAAAACAAAATTAAATTATGCTTGTTGTGCCAAAGTATTCAAAAATCTATTTCTTTTAAAAAAAATAAATAGAAAATATTAATAAGATTATTTATTGGTTATATTTTCTATCATAGATTTATCTAGATAATATTAACGATCATAGAACCATTCCAGATTAGTAACTTGTGGGTATTGACTGATGGGTATTTATAGTCGCGACTAGGGGAAAGCCCCTCTGCGTCGACTTTAATACCTAAACAGGTATAGACTCGCTATGTGCCATGGGTCGTCCAGCCCATGACACACCACCGCCAGTGTTAGCTGTTCCAGGTACATACGCCCTGGAGACAGGGCCCGTCTTCCACCACGAGGAGGTACTGGTCGGAATTCTGGAAGACTTGTGGGTATTTTGCCAGTATATCTAAATATATGTTTCAAGCACAGCAGTTAAAATTATTTTTTAGCTTTAATTGGCGTCCTTTACATATTAATTAACATTAATAAACACTAATTAACAGTAGGTAGTGGAACCTGTCATCATATCAAAGCAGAAGTCCTGTTGTTTTCAGAGATAAAATCGAGTAATAAAATTATAGTACTAGTGTGAAGAGCTGGACGTTGCATCACACCTTTATTATCATGGTCATAAAATGTTGAAACCGTTTTGAATTGGATATTTCTCATTAAGCTTAAAATAAAGAAAAATGAATCGTTAATACAATTTTTTCTCCCGTTGTTTTACGTAATATATATATGGATACTTTTTTTATTAAACGCAATTATTTGTATTCTTTTCAATTAATTTCATAATGCTTAAACGCAAAGTTTCGTATACTAAACGTTCTGCTTTCTGGCCTTGTGGCATATGTCGGCTGAATTGTACCAAGAACTCAATAGAATGTTCAGCTTGTTTTTAACACTACGGTTGTGGAGGTATTTACTTCCTGTAGAATAGGCCACAAGACCATGGTCTTGTCTGACGTCAGATATCCCTATGCGCATGTCTCTTTTCATTCTTCCGGAACGTCACAAAGCGGTTTATTGAAAATATTATTTTGCTAGATACACCAATTATTATAAGCTCAAAGACTTTTAACCACATTTTATTTTTTTTTAAATCCAATTTAAAAGTAAGTTGCATTTATACTTTCAGAAGATTGGTTGCACTAGGTCCAACTTACTACCAGACGGTGAACATATACATCATACATTACATGTACCTTGTGTAGAATATTTTGTACAGCACATGTGAACAGTTATTTTTGTTTTAAATGCCCAATAATGGTCTTTCAAAAATCTGTTTCTTAATCTTCCCATCAAAATTGTAATTGCTACATGAAAAAATGGCTTTTTAAGACAACTATCAATGTCCAAATATGGAAAAGCACCAGTCCTCTAGCCAAATACTGTATTATGTCTTGGTCCCACCTATTGAAAAACATGTATGAGAACATGAAGTCCTCTTGCCAACTAATAAACATAAACATCATTTTATTCCAGATAAGGAGCCCACGAGGAGTAATATGAGGCAGGTTAAACCTGTAACCTATTTATTATTTTTTGTTTGAAAATAAAAACAAACTACATACGTAGCTTTTCTTGTGGGTTATGCGTGCGTTTAATGACCTCTAAAGTTTCCAAAGAAAAAAGCGATGAAAAGACACTGAAAGTTGGGTAAAACAAGCTTGCTAAATCAGACGCACCTTTAAGGAAAATTCAGCTCGTAGTACAACTAAAATATTGACATTTCTACCATTATTGAGCGTACATGTACATGTATAATGCCTCATGAGACCTTGGAGTCCTCTAGTCAATTATAATGTGTCATGGTACCATCTATAGTAAATCATGCATCAGACCATGGAGTCCTCTAGCCAATTATAATATATCATTGTCCCATCTATTGCATGAGACCATGGAGTCCTTTAGCCAAATGTAATATATTATGGTCCCATCTACATGATCTATTGAAAATCATGCATGAACCATGGAGTCCTCTAGTCAACTATAATGCATCATGGTCCCATCTATTGAAAATCATGCATGAGACCATGGAGTCCTCTAGTCAACTATGATGCGTCATGGTCCTATCTATTGTAAATCATGCATGAGACCATGGAGTCCTCTAGTCAACTATGATGCGTCATGGTCCTATCTATTGTAAATCATGCATGAGACCATGGAGTCCTCTAGTCAACTATAATGCGTCATGGTCCCATCTATTGTAAATCATGCATGAGACCATGGAGTCCTCTAGTCAACTATAAAGCATCATGGTCCCATCTATTGTAAATCATGCATGAGACCATGGAGTCCTCTAGTCAACTATAAAGCATCATGGTCCCATCTATTGTAAATCATGCATGAGACCATGGAGTCCTCTAGTCAACTATAATGCGTCATGGTCCCATCTATTGTAAATCATGCATGAGACCATGGAGTCCTCTAGTCAACTATAAAGCATCATGGTCCCATCTATTGTAAATCATGCATGAGACCATGGAGTCCTCTAGTCAACTATAAAGCATCATGGTCCCATCTATTGTAAATCATGCATGAGACCATGGAGTCCTCTAGTCAACTATAATGCGTCATGGTCCCATCTATTGTAAATCATGCATGAGACCATGGAGTCCTCTAGTCATCTATAATGCGTCATGGTCCCATCTATTGTAAATCAGGCATGAGACCATGGAGTCCTCTAGTCAACTATGATGCATCATGGTCCCATCTATTGTAAATCATGCATGAGACCATGGAGTCCTCTAGTCAACTATGATGCATCATGGTCCCATCTATTGTAAATCATGCATGAGACCATGGAGTCCTCTAGTCAACTATAATGCGTCATGGTCCTATCTATTGTAAATCATGCATGAGACCATGGAGTCCTCTAGTCAACTATAATGCGTCATGGTCCTATCTATTGTAAATCATGCATGAGACCATGGAGTCCTCTAGTCAACTATAAAGCATCATGGTCCCATCTATTGTAAATCATGCATGAGACCATGAAGTCCTCTAGTCAACTATAAAGCATCATGGTCCCATCTATTGTAAATCATGCATGAGACCATGGAGTCCTCTAGTCAACTATAATGCGTCATGGTCCCATCTATTGTAAATCATGCATGAACCATGGAGTCCTCTAGTCAACTATAATGCGTCATGGTCCCATCTATTGTAAATCATGCATGAGACCATGGAGTCCTCTAGTCAACTATAATGCGTCATGGTCCCATCTATTGTAAATCATGCATGAGACCATGGAGTCCTCTAGTCAACTATAATGCGTCATGGTCCCATCTATTGTAAATCATGCATGAGACCATGGAGTCCTCTAGTCAACTATAATGCGTCATGGTCCCATCTATTGTAAATCATGCATGAGACCATGGAGTCCTCTAGTCAACTATGATGCGTCATGGTCCCATCTATTGTAAATCATGCATGAGACCATGGAGTCCTCTAGTCAACTATCATGCGTCATGGTCCCATCTATTGTAAATCATGCATGAGACCATGGAGTCCTCTAGTCAACTATAATGCGTCATGGTCCCATCTATTGTAAATCAGGCATGAGACCATGGAGTCCTCTAGTCAAATATAACATGTCATTTTCCAACCTATTGTAAATCATGGATGAGACCATTGAATCATCTAGCCAACTATCATGTATCATTCAAAAAAGTACTTTTACAAATGAAAAATATCACCATTCAATTAAATCAAGGAATTAGAATGTATTCCAATTCCTTGATTAAATCAATTACTTTTTTTTTCAGAAAAAAACCAGGATGCCCCAAATTAAGGATAGATGGGAAGGATTAGAGAAAAAGGTTTGAAATTTCTTACTTTTTACTTTTATGGATCCGTCTGTTTCTTAGAAACTGTTTATTAACATAAAATATAAAAATATTTATAATATACTTGCAACTGACAAGTTGCATGTAGTTAATATCTTGGTAGTGATACCTGTTGAGCAAAATTAGATGAACTTTGACAATTGCACAAACATTTTAAGCCTACCTGTCTAGATTATGTGGACATTTGTTTATAAATAAGTATTGCATGTATATTTTTTATTTAAAGATTATTGGTTTTTTTTACTTTATTCACAGGTAGTGAACTTCAGGGAAAAACACCCAGAAGCCAAAGTGATATGTATTGCTATGATAGGCAACACATATCGCTTCAAAGGTATACTATGCATTCCTTTCCACAATAAAATGTTTTGATAGTTTAGATTTATGTTGCTCAGCTACATTTCAGTTCAGAAGAAATCCTGTTTTCAATGTTAAATCACATTAACATTAAAATGCCCAACAAAGTGTGTGTTTTCTAAGTTTTACACTCTATCAGAAAAAAAAAAAACTATTTCAACAGTTTTGCTGCAACAGAAGTAAATGTTTCTAGTTGTCTTTAATCAGTTTTCATTTCTCCTTTATGTTATTTTGTTCTCACAAAAATTGGCTGTCTACATGAAATCTACATATAAACCCAATACTTTATCCGCTTAACTTACGTACTTGGGCTGCAGTTTTCTAAATGCATATTTTACTAGAAATCGCTTATGCATGTTTCTTCACATGTAATACATTTTATCATCCATGATTTTCAATATCCTTTTATGATTTTAGGTGACGAAATTATGGAGCAGGCATTTGCCCAGCTACCAGTGGTAAAAGATGCTTATAAGGAGGCTGTTCTTCAAGGCAGTCAAAACTTTTTTCAGCAAGGTAGCAACATTTTTAAAAAATCAAAATCATTTGAAGGGGTAAACAATAATAAAAGAACATTCTATGGATGTTATTTTATAAATAATAGTGTCAGTAAAAACCCATGATTAGATTATATTATATGTTGAATTTCTTTTATATTAGTTTATTGCATATGAAAGGTAAAGGATATCACGAATATGCTCTAGAAGATATAATGCCAAATCTGGCAACATTTATGACAGACAAACAAATGACCCAAACACTATATGCCCCCATTAAAACAAATACAAAACAAAAATCTGTACATCAAGTTAAGAGATGATACTCATCCTTCTGTCATAAGACCGGTAGGAGAGTTACTTGAAAAATGTACATACATACAAATAAACAATGTTCTTCAACAAAAACACTTTCCAACTCCAAATGCATATACATGCAAACACATATGTGGAAAAAAGACCACTTAAGTTGTATTCAGATCTACATATTACCTTCAATGTTCATACTGAAAAAATCTGTTGGGTTGATGTCATGAACATTGTCATATTGCTCAAATATCATAGTCCCAATTTTTCTATGTATACATGGTGGGTATTGTCTCAAAAATTCTGCAAAAAAACCAATATAATTATAAAAATAATTATAGGAATCCATGCAGAATTATTCACATTCTCATATTTTAGACACAATGCACAAAAAAATCTCCCCAAAATAAAAAAATACAAAAATGTTAATGCAAAATAGCCTTCAGCTACTAAAATTCCATTTCCTTTGATATATTGTAAAAAAGCTTTAATATTTGAGTGTTAAATGAAGTATGTGTAAATCAACACAAATACATGTACTTTAAAAATATTGCCAAGGATTTTTTGGAGATTCTGTTGCAAGTGACATCATTCTTACTTTCATTAACACTCTAAAATGTGCTTGCTTCTTGGATTATAACCAACTTGCATTTTATATTGTGTACCGGTATATTGTCAAAAAATGATTGGGTATAGTCAATATCAAATAATCTTCATGTTCTTACTTTTGTGATGTATTTATTTTCAAGATATATTTCCGTCAAGCAATTTAATCCTAATTAAGTACCCACCAAAAAAATAAAAAGTACATTATAGAATATTGAACAAAAAACATGAATATAAGTACCTGGGAACTTGGGTCTTTTCATAAAATTATGAAAACAAGTACCCCCCTACAAAAAAATGTTTTCAACAAACAAAGATAAGACAATAATGCAACAAATTGTGATAAACATTATTATGTCTAAACTTCTTTTTCATACCTTGATGGGAGGTACAATATTCTTCACTTGAGGATCTTATTTCTCTTGACCATAAAGGTTGGCAACTACATAAACAAATCCAGCAGAAAGGTTCATGATTGAAGGAAACTGCTTTTCTCTCCAACAGAATAAGTTGATCTTTCTATACAAAGATGTGAATCAAATAACCAAAAGAAATATCATGATTGGCATTAGCATGGTAAGCTCATTTTACCTTGTTGTTTTATATAACACATCAGAAAATTCTAAATTTACAAAACTTATATGCACAATATATATCATGTTTGTTGGGCTAAAATAAAAGTTTTCTTTTTTCACTAAAAAAAATATGGGATATATTTTGTAATTAACAAAAAGATACCTTGAGTTCATGCTTTTTATTATTTAGATCTGGAATAACCATAAAAACTCCAATGCCATCTGATATTGTCACAGCCTTTGTGTCTACAATAAAGTTAATTACAGACTTAGGTTTTTCAAAGAAAACAAACTTTTGTCATATTTTAACTGTAGTCAAAAGGATATGGTAAGGTAAAAGCCATATTTGGCCCACTATTTAGAAAAAAATAAATCTAAAGAAATTATGAACATTTCTAGGTCAGGAAGGTGAAGACATCTAACAATTAAAGAAGTGAAATTCTAAGAACAAATAATAAATAATAACAAATAAGAAAAAAATATTAGAATAAAGATGTCCATTCACTTGAACTTACAAAAAGCATAAGCTTAATAACAAAAAGGGGTTTACCTGAATTCAAAAGGTTCATGTACAGTTCCTCTTCGCCTAAAAAAGACTCTTCCGTTGCAATCATCTAATACAAAAAAGAAGCAATTCATTATCTAACATCAGCTCAATGCAAACAGAGGTGAAAGGATTTAAGAAGGTGGAAAAATTAAAAATATAGGTACATTGTAATAAGAATCAATCTCAAATGTCCATAAGACAAAACAAAACAAGGGAGATATACCGGAAAATTGAAGATTGCAATGGTCCTGACTTTGTACAGGCAATTCAAAAGAAATGGTGGGTTAAACCAGGTTTTATGGCGCGCCGAACCTCCTGTTTCCATTGTGATCTTAAGAAAATGAGGGTAACAATATTTTTTCTGAATGATCAGACATTAGGTTTTTTTTTGCGTTTTTTTTTCTAATACCTAAATTTTGTTTTATGAGCGACTTTGCAATTTGAAAAAAAAATATTGTGCATCCTTTACAACTCTATATAGCTTTATTCTGTGTATCAATTACCAATGGGTACATAAGTTTAATTGTTATGTATAACAGACCTCATTCTGACTAGATGTCAAAGAAGAATCTCTTGGAATATCTGTGGAAGTTTGTAAAAAAATTGTAGGTAGACATCCCTCTAGGCTGTTGGAATTTTCTCTAATTTCTACTGTTTCAGATACCTCTGTCTCTGAAGAAACTCTGATTTGTTCTCTTGTTTCTTGACTGCCAATAGCTAAAAGAAATGTTTACCATAATTTGTATTGAAAGTAATAACGCAAGCGATGAAATGATGAGTCATTTTATTTTACATATGACACAATAAATAAAACTATAGCATTGTTAAGGGAGATTGGAAGTTGAATGATGCCACACATTCTGTAAATGAAATACAAAAAAAGACCATAGCATTGTATAGAGGAAAAGAAAGTGGCATAGTCTCACAGGAAAGGGCAAGAGAAGGTTGTATGGTCTTATAGACCAAATACAATAGATAGGACCATAGTACTGTATGGGGGAAGAGAAGGTTGCATGGTCTTATAGACAAAATACAACAGATGTGACCATAGTACTGTATGGGGGAAGAGAAGGTTGCATGGTCTCATAGACAAAATACAATAGATAGGACCATAGTACTGTATGGGGGAAGAGAAGGTTGTATGGTCTCATAGACAAAATACAACAGATGGGACCATAGTACTGTATGGGGGAATAGAAGGTTGCATGGTCTTATAGACAAAAAAAACAACAGATGGGACCATAGTACTGTATGGGGGAATAGAGAGTTGCATGGTCTTATAGACAAAATACAACAGATGGGACCATAGTACTGTATGGGGGAAGAGAAGGTTGCATGGTCTCATAGACAAAATACAACAGATGGGACCATAGTACTGTATGGGGAAATAGAAGGTTGCATGGTCTTATAGACAAAATACAACATATGGGACCATAGTACTGTATGGGGGAAGAGAAGGTTGTATGGTCTCATAGACAAAAATACAATAGATGGGACCATAGTACTGTATGGGGGAAGAGAAGGTTGTATGGTCTCATAGACAAAAATACAACAGATGGGACCATAGTACTGTAAAGGGCAATAGAAGGTTGCATGGTCTTATAGACAAAAAACAACAGATGGGACCATAGTACTGTATGGGGGAAGAGAAGGTTGTATGGTCTTATAGACAAAATACATCAGATGAGACCATAGTACTGTAAAGGGCAATAGAAGGTTGCATGGTCTTATAGACAAAAAACAACAGATGGGACCATAGTACTGTATGGGGGAAGAGAAGGTTGTATGGTCTTATAGACAAAATACACCAGATGAGACCATAGTACTGTAAAGGGCAAGAGAAGGTTGTATGGTCTTATAGACCAAATACAATAGATAGGACCATAGTACTGTATGGGGGAAGAGAAGGTTGCATGGTCTTATAGACAAAATACAACAGATGTGACCATAGTACTGTATGGGGGAAGAGAAGGTTGCATGGTCTCATAGACAAAATACAATAGATGGGACCATAGTACTGTATGGGGGAAGAGAAGGTTGTATGGTCTCATAGACAAAATACAATAGATAGGACCATAGTACTGTATGGGGGAAGAGAAGGTTGTATGGTCTCATAGACAAAATACAATAGATGGGACCATAGTACTGTATTGGGGAAGAGAAGGTTGTATGGTCTCATAGACAAAATACAATAGATGGGACCATAGTACTGTATTGGGGAAGAGAAGGTTTCATGGTCTTATAGACAAAATACAACAGATGGGACCATAGTACTGTATGGGGGAAGAGAAGGTTGCATGGTCTTATAGACAAAATACACCAGATGGGACCATAGTACTGTATGGGGAATATAAGGTTGCATGGTCTCATAGACAAAATACAACAGATGGGACCATAGTACTGTATGGGGGAATAGAAGGTTGCATGGTCTTATAGACAAAAAAAACAACAGATGGGACCATAGTACTGTATGGGGGAAGAGAAGGTTGCATGGTCTCATAGACAAAATACAACAGATGTGACCATAGTACTGTATGGGGGAAGAGAAGGTTGCATGGTCTCATAGACAAAATACAATAGATGGGACCATAGTACTGTATGGGGGAAGAGAAGGTTGTATGGTCTCATAGACAAAATACAATAGATAGGACCATAGTACTGTATGGGGGAAGAGAAGGTTGTATGGTCTCATAGACAAAATACAATAGATGGGACCATAGTACTGTATTGGGGAAGAGAAGGTTGTATGGTCTCATAGACAAAATACAATAGATGGGACCATAGTACTGTATTGGGGAAGAGAAGGTTTCATGGTCTTATAGACAAAATACAACAGATGGGACCATAGTACTGTATGGGGGAAGAGAAGGTTGCATGGTCTTATAGACAAAATACACCAGATGGGACCATAGTACTGTATGGGGAATATAAGGTTGCATGGTCTCATAGACAAAATACAACAGATGGGACCATAGTACTGTATGGGGGAATAGAAGGTTGCATGGTCTTATAGACAAAAAAAACAACAGATGGGACCATAGTACTGTATGGGGGGAATAGAGAGTTGCATGGTCTTATAGACAAAATACAACAGATGGGACCATAGTACTGTATGGGGGAAGAGAAGGTTGCATGGTCTCATAGACAAAATACAACAGATGGGACCATAGTACTGTATGGGGGAATAGAAGGTTGCATGGTCTTATAGACAAAAAAAACAACAGATGGGACCATAGTACTGTATAGGTGAATAGAAGGTTGTATGGTCTTATAGACAAAATACAATAGATATGACCATAGTATAGGTGAATAGAAGATTGTATGGTCTCATAGACAAAATACACCAGATGAGACCATAGTACTGTAAAGGGCAATAGAAGGTTGTATGGTCTTATAGACAAAATACACCAGATGGGACCATAGTACTGTATGGGGGAATAGAAGGTTGCATGGTCTCATAGACAAAAAAAACAACAGATGGGACCATAGTACTGTATGGGGGGAAAGAAGGTTGTATGGTCTTATAGACAAAATACAACAGATGGGACCATAGTACTGTATGGGGGAAGAGAAGGTTGTATGGTCTACTAGACAAAATAAAACAGATGGGACCATAGTACTGTATGGGGGAATAGAGAGTTGCATGGTCTTATAGACAAAATACAATAGATGGGACCATAGTACTGTATTTTGAAATATGTGGGTTAGCGGATGTTGGCCCAGGCCCAGGTTACTCGTTTTAGTCATCACCCATATAACTAACAAGTGGAGTACTCACAGGCCAGGGTCCAACAAATAGTTATATGCAAGCATAGCCTGTGAAATTTTGCAATATCTCAGGGATCACCACAGTCCAAAATCCAAGGGTGGTGCAAGACTGACAATAAGACTTTTCGCCTACTGATAAAATTTTTGAGTTACATTATTGTAATTCATAATAGTGCTATAAGTCTTGGTTTTTGCTTTTCTAGTTGTGTTTTGGCTATAAATCACCAAATGCATACAAATTCTATTAAAAAAAACTATTATTTAAAGGAGTAAAGTCAAAATTTAATGTGGAGCTCAAAATTCAAGGGTGGGGGAAAGAAATTCAAGAGTGGGGGAGCACCGCCCTTGAATAGCCTGTGGTGAACCCTGTATCTTGTAGCATAAATTATATTAAAAATATTTGGACTTAAAAAAATGGATTTGGACCTGTTAATCTAAAAACTGTATTTTGTTTATTGCTATATAATATATAAAGCAACTAGAATTCTTACCATAAGCACATTTAATGCGTTTCCTAGATGACAAGTCATAGTTTAATTCTCTGTGCTCTCTGAAATCTTTTTTGTAAGGAACGAGCGATTGTTTTCTTTTTAACTTCACTCTTTTTGTCAGTATGTTATTAATGTCAGCCATATTGGAAGAGAGTAAAATCCAAATCAATACCGGATCTTTCCGATGACATCACACAAGACCATGGTCTTGTCCGCAAAATAGAAGTCTATAAATACCTCGGTTGTGAGAATGTGACTCTTCTTGACATCAAAGGTTTCTGTGGTGCACTCAAGTTCACATGTTCACAGTGTTATAAAGAAGACATTGGTAATGCCTACTCCTTTACAGCAGCTCTAATGAGATTAAACACAGTAAATAATTTTCTTATAATTTGTGAAGTTTATTCAGTATGAGTATAGACGTAGTGCACAATATCCAAGTTTGAAGAAAATTAATTCTAAGATATTGTCGATAACATTACAATAAAAAGCTTATATATATCAAAGTCAAGTGTAGATTCTGTAGATATTTTTTATTTCGTTATCATATGACACAGATAAACAAGAACGTTCCGAGAAAATTGAAAAGACGTAGTTTTTGTGCTGTAGACGCGAAACATAAGATTTAAAGCTAAATGTTTCGCATATATATCAAGATGCCGGTACCTTTTTTTTAATTATTTGAGTTATACATGTCATATTGATGGAGTCCTAAGATTTTGGTATATTAAAAAATAATATATATTATAGTATACCCTTTATACTTGAACCGTTGTCTTCTTTTAAAAATCCCAGCTTAATTTTATACCAGTATGAATAATGTCATACGACGTAAAAATTGCAGTTTTGGGCTTCGGAAACATTTTTTGTCAAACTTCTCAACACTCCAATAAAAACCGAACTTGTTGCTCATATTTTTCGAATGTTCATTGTTTAAATGAATTTACTTGTAACTTTGAAAATCTATTTCTGGATGATTCAAGCATATATATAATGGAATTCGTCCCCTAAGCTTTTATAATCACATAGGATAAAGTATCTATTTTCCCGATTAATATTTCTCCATCTTCCCGTTTCAATAGGTAAAAAGTATTTGTAGTTCTTAATCTACACATCATTAATTCATCTTTTAGGGTCAAAATTTTCAAATAATCTTCAAATGCAGGGGCGGATCCAGGATTAATTACTATGAAATTTTTCAACGATATTCCTTATACAATGTAATTAAATCTTAGATGGAATGGGTTTGAGGATCCACCCCTTTTTGTTTAGAAAAAGGGGCCCAAAATGAGGGGCAAAAATGCAACTTTCGTCTCGCTTTTGAAAAATACCCAATGGCTACACGTGTCAAAAAACTTGTCAGTTCACAATGGGCTTCATGTGTCCAGAGCAATTGACTATCCATATATTGGGTCTCAAACGTACAGGGTTCAACATGCTGCGCTCGTCAAAGCTTTTCATTAAAATTCTTCTGTAAGTTTCAACATTAACAGATCAGAATAGTACACGTGTATTATTTTATCCTTTAACATTAACGAGGCTTGTTTTGGGTATATTGGGATATGGGATATTTGGTACTTTTGTTAATGGGATATGGGATATTTGAAGCAAAACTTTAAGGGATATGGGATATTCTGATGAATTTTCGGGATATGGGATACTGAGATAAAAGAAATAAACAAAATCATTCAAAAAATTTAAATAGAGAGAAATGACCACAAAAATGCACAAGTGGTAGAAAATTCCCCGTCATATAAAACAGCTTGATTATTTAGCAGTTGCTACATCAGTGGGCAGATCATTTCATTACTGTGTGACAGAGCTAAAATTGACAATTTTATTTTGGGACAGTCAATAATTTTCATTTGTAATTTTATTCATTATTTTCATTTAATTTTTGTTGTTTATAAAATAGTATTTTTATCAATATTTTACATGGCCTTTGAACATGAATTCTAGGAAAAGTTTTTAAGACTCTGTAGGATTAAGGACTGGAAATAAAACATGAAAATTTGTTTCTGACAAAAGTAAACTTTCATGAATTTACCAGCATATCTTCTATGTATTCATTGTTCAATGTGGTCACTAAAATTGAGAGCATTTATGTCTGATTTAAGTTTTTGACCTATTTTTATTGGTTTTGAAAATTATTGATTTATTGGGATATTTTGGAAAAATTACAGGGATATGGGATATTACAGAAAATTATTTAAAGGGATATTTGCAAATTTTGTTAAAGGGATACGGGATATTTTTGGTAAAACTTGCTGGGATATGGGATATTGAGACCCCCCCTAAACAAGCCCCATTAACAAAGTTTTTGTTCATTGGAGTCATATCAGAAATGCTCCCTCCTAGCCAAAAAAGTTAAAAGAGAAGATAAAACAAGTATTACACCAATAGTACCGCACATATACCAAGCAATAAACATAAAATATAAAGATATGAATTCAATGTTTTGAAAAAGATTCTTCTTCAGAACGGCTTTTGGTGGACCAAAAAAAATTCTGTCATGTCACAATTACAATAAATTGGCATACTCGATGTAACAAAAAGATAGAGACACAACAGAAAAACAAATGTCATTTTCGCTCCTTTCGTCCAGCAATACAGGTACATTTTTGTAAAAACGAAAGTATTAATTTTTGTACATGTAACAACATTTTTAAAAATTTCTTCTGCAAAAAGTGGACTTGTCTTTAATTTGAATAATTACAATTAGACCCCGTTAGACCCTGGCCTGAAAGCAATCATTTTACAAAAACAAAACTACTAAATTTTAGGGAATCGACTTAAAACTATGCCTGACGTACGTTTCTTCGTATTAAAGACTCATCGGAAACTCTCAAGCCAAGTGTTGCATTGTATATGTATACTAAAGTAAACTGATCTATTTTTTTTCAGCATTTTACGATTAAAATCTCGCACGAATCTAGATATATTGCATATTTCTTCGCGTGCAGGTTTCTACTCTGAAAAGTGTAAAAGAATCATGTTTAACAGTTTAAGCATGTATTGCTGTAAGTGATAACATTAGCATATCTGAGATCCACATATTTATAATTTTTAAAGTTATATATGATTTTTGCGTCACGTGCTTGATTTCAATTAACAATACTTTCATAACAGTACTGATAATTTTCTAATCAGAAGTTTTCTCAGCACGTATTTTTAGTATGTCGTATACAATGCGTCTTATTTCATATTATAGACATTTTCGATGCGACTTTCATCTATTAGTTATTCACATATATTTAGAAATGTAATAACTAATTTATGTAATTACTCAAATTTTTGTTTAGTTTTTTACAAAGCTCTTGGAAAAATGTACATATATTAATATTTGAAAATCATGTTGTTTTGTCCGCATTGATATAATTTAACTGTTGATTTCGGTTATCGATAAAAGTAATAAATATAATTTAATATTAAGATAGTCTATACTTTATAAAAATCTTTTTTTTCCCACATTTTAAATTTTTGTGTTGTTTTTGGGTGATTTTGGGTGTTTTTGGGTATCTTTGGGTGTTTTTTGGTGTTTTTGGGTAAATCGACGGACCCATAGTACAACTAGAATATTGACATTTCTACCATTATCGCTCCCTTCGGGAGCGTATTATTATGTCCCCGACCACGAAGTGTCGTCGGGGACATATTGTTTTTACTCCGTTTCTTATTTTCTTATTATGTCCCCGACCACGAAGTGTCGTCGGGGACATATTGTTTTTACTCCGTTTCTTATTATGTCCCCGACCACGAAGTGTCGTCGGGGACATATTGTTTTTACTCTGTTTCTTATTTTTCTTATTATTATTATTATTATTATTATTATTATTATACTTTTTTCTTTTTCTTCCGTCAACCTGATGCACGAACTTGTCCGACTATCTCCTCGGTCAAAAGTGGACCGATCGATTTGAAACTTGGAGGGGTGATAGGTCCCAAGGTCCTACAGTGTTTTCTGCGATTTATAATTTCAAAATGGCCGCCATTTCCAAGATGGCCGCCAAAAACCGAAAAACTATTACCTTAGTTTTCTTGGAAACCACATAATGAAATTCAACGATACTTTGTATACATGTTCAAAAACATAATTGGAAACTTTTTGGGCAAAAAAAAATTTCGCGAGTGGCGGCCATTTTGAAAAATGGCCGAAAAAGAGCGAAAAATGTAAACATTGTCCGATTTCAACGAAACTTGGTATAGAGGGTATATGGGTGATGGCGATTCACAGCGCATTGTCGGAATTTCTGTAATGGCCGCCATTTTCAAGATGGCCGCCGAAAATCGTGAAAAATGTAAACATTGTCCGATTTCAACGAAACTTGGTATACATGATATATGGGTGATGGCGACTGGTGGCGCATTGTCGGAATTTCTGTAACGGCCGCCATTTTCAAGATGGCCGCCGAAAATGACGAAAAATGTAAACATTGTCCGATTTTAACGAAAATTGGTATACAGGGTATAAGGGTGATGGCGACTGACGGCGCATTGTCGGAATTTCTGTAATGGCTGCCATTTTCAAGATGTCCGCCGAAAATCGCGAAAAATGTTAACATTGTCCGATTTCAACGAAACTTGGTATACAGGATATATGGGTGAAGGCAACTCACAGGGCATTGTCGGAATTTCTGTAATGGCCGATATTTTCAAGATGGCCGCCGAAAATCGCGAAAAACGTAATCATCGTCCGATTTCAATCAAACTTGGTATACAGGGTATATGGGTGATGGCGACTCACGGCACATTGTCGGAATTTCTGTTGAAGAGGACAGACATTAAATGAGAACGGGAGGGGACATCCCACGTTTCGGGAAACGTAAATTTTAATTTTTCTTATTATTATTATTATTATACTTTTTTCTTTTTCTTCCGTCAACCTGATGCACGAACTTGTCCGAGTATCTCCTCGGACAAAGGTGGACCGATCGATTTGAAACTTGGAGGGGTGATAGGTCCCAAGGTCCTACAGTGTTTTTTGCGATTTATAATTTCAAAATGGCCGCCATTTCCAAGATGGCCGCCAAAAATGGCGAAAAATGTAAACATTGTCCGATTTCAACGAAACTTGGTATACAGGGTATAACGGTGATGGCGACTGATGGCGCATTGTCGGAAATTCTCTAATGGCCGCCATTTTCAAGATGGCCGCCGAAAATCGCGAAAAATGTAAACATTGTCCTATTTCAACGAAACTTGGTATACAGGGTATAAGGGTGATGGCGACTGACGGCGCATTGTCGGAATTTCTGTAATGGCCGCCATTTTCAAGATGGCCGCCGAAAATCGTGAAAAATATAAACATTGTCCGATTTGAACGAAACTTGGTATACAGGATATATGGGTGATGGCGACTGATGGCGCATTGTCGGAATTTCTGTAATGGCCGCCATTTTCAAGATGGCCGCCGAAAATCGTGAAAAATGTTAACATTGTCCGATTTCAACAAAACTTGGTATACAGGATATATGGGTGATGGCGACTCACAGGGCATTGTCGGAATTTCTGTAATGGCCGCCATTTTCAAGATGGCCGCCGAAAATCGCGAAAAATGTAATCATCGTCCGATTTCAACGAAACTTGGTATACAGGGTATATGGGTGATGGCGACTCACGGCACATTGTCGGAATTTCTGTTGAAGAGGACAGACATTAAATGAAAACGGGAGGGGACATCCCACGTTTCGGGAAACGTAAATTTTAATTATTATTATTATTATTATTATTATTATTATTATACTTTTTTCTTTTTCTTCCGTCAACCTGATGCACGAACTTGTCCGGCTATCTCCTCGGAAATGGGTGGACCGATCGATATGAAACTTGGAGGGGTGATAGGTCCCAAGGTCCTACGGTGTATAATGCGGTTTATAATTTCAAAATGGCCGCCATTTCCAAGATGGCCGCCAAAAATGGCGAAAAATGTAAACATTGTCCGATTTCAACGAAATTTGGTACACAGGGTATAACGGTGATGGCGACTGATGGCGCATTGTCGGAATTTCTGTAATGGCCGCCATTTTCAAGATGGCCGCCGAAAATCACGAAAAATGTAAACATTGTCCGATTTCAACGAAACTTGGTATACAGGGTATAAGGGTGATGGCGACTGACGGCGCATTGTCGGAATTTCTGTAATGGCCGCCATTTTCAAGATGGCCGCCGAAAATCGCGAAAAATATAAACATTGTTCGATTTCAACGAAACTTGGTATACAGGATATATGGGTGATGGCGACTCACATCGCATTGTCGGAATTTCCGCAATGGCTGCCATTTTCAAGATGGCCGCCGAAAATCACGAAAAATGTAAACATTGTCCAATTTTAACGAAACTTGGTACACAGGGTATATGGGTGATGGCGACTCATATTAAATGAGAACGGGAGGGGACATCCCACGTTTCGGGAAACGTAAATTTTAATTCTTGTTGCAATCATTTATTCTATGCTAAAATAAAAAAATCTGAGCGGTGCACGCTACCAGTGACGTCAATATATTGACGTTGAATATTCATAAGAATACGGAGTTACTTCCCCATAGGAAAATCTTTCAAATGCTTCCTTAACCCTGCAGCGAACTATAATAATTTACAAAACAGTTTAAAATTTAATTGGATTTTCATATAAGAAGATTTAGATTTGCTCAGAGAGTTTGGAAATTATGTATATCAAAGTCTTCAATTAAGAAGAACATCAAATATTGTAGCATAACTTATAGCAAGATCTGATTTATTTCAGTGTTTAATATTACAAATACCAAAACGCGGGTATAAACGGTTAATTTGGATATGCTATATATCGATATTTCAAGGAGTAACCTCTCATCAGTAGCATTTAAACCAAAACATTGGAAGGTCAAAATCCAAAACAGTTGAAAACGAAAAGTTTTCTCATTTCAATAATATTCTCATTATAAATACATGCATATTTCATACATTAAAAAATGTATCACATTATGTACTACTTGGCTCTGCCCCTGTCAAATTATCAAGTTGTTGTTATTAATAAATCTGTTATAATGTTATTTACTGTCCCAAATTGTCATAATCACTTTTATGTAATTTTATGCTCTATCATAGGGCCCTTAATTGGAATAAAGCTATTTCTATTTCTATTAATAGACTTTGTATCATTAGAATTAGTTATGAAAAAAGAAAATGTAAGAAGCATACATTTAGTATAAGTAATAACATAAGAACCCTTCTTATGATTGTTCTTAGGAATGCTTCGAGAACACCACCCCTGGAACGAAGTTCGTGGTTTGATCGTCGTCATGGGTGAATTAACATTTCATGAACCAATTTTCCTACTCTGTCATTCTCTCTTGACACCTTTTTCCAGGATTATCTCATGAAACGGTGACTAGTCCTTTGTAAGAAAAAGAAACCAAACATGGTTGGAGAGCTTAATATCCCATGCAAATTAATTATATTTAGAAAAAAAAGGCTAACTGCAAACTCAGTATAGAGAAATTAAGCTTGTTTCCTAGTCCAGGATAAATAAATATGCATTGTTCGTGCATAGTGTGCGACAAATAGTGTAAAAAATACACGTAGCCTATCAAGTCATTGAAAAAAAAATAGGCCAGTAAATATTTAGATTATGGTTCAATGTAAAACCAAAACATTATTACAGTGTATTCTTAAATTGCTTAACCATCAATGCGAAAAAGAAATCAGGTTTGACTAGTAGCCATTTAAAAAAAAAATAAATGAGCAAGTGGTCGTGTCGCATTGAAAATAGGATGTAGAACGAGAACGGTCGTATCAAATGGAGAGTACAGGAAGGAAAACTTTGAAACCGTTCGTGAATGGGTAAGAGTCAAGTACAAACTGGTCGAAGAAGCCACTCTGCATAATCGATATGGTCTCATATCCCCGTGCTACTTCTGTGTCGATAGTATTAGGGGCAAATAACAGAAACAAACGAACTGGGACTATATAAATGGGCATTATCAATTGTAAGATAAGGCCATATAATGCTGATAGACTTTTTGCTGGTAGTGGCAGTAATAAAAAGAAATAGTATTATTTATACATGGTTTAGGGATAATACTATTTATAAATGGTTTAAGGGTAGGTATCTAATCTTAATTCTGAAATCACTTAGGATTTGGATGACAAAAAAAAAATCTATAAATGCTATCTATGTAGCCCAGCCTCTAGGGGATAATTGAAGTTCTGAAACCTTCGGAAGAATCTTTATCCATAGTGCAATTACTGAGCTAACTTCAAATAACTTGGGAGAAGTTGCATAAAAAACGATGTGCCCTTAAGCTACCTAATATCTGGCTTCTGGTTTAACTTCTGGCATTTGCGTTAGACCTAACTAAATGTATTTTTTTGAACTTATTCTGCTGGTGGAGTTATAATTCCACGAGTTCAACCCAATGCGACAAAAACACTTCTGTGCTCAAGTACACATCAAAGCAATGAAATTATCCATGTTGCTAGATTTTAAAATTGTCAAAGCTCTTATGTTTATCCTATACCCCAGGCATAAGTTGATAATGGACATAAGTTTGGTTCCAGTAGGCATATGTTGTTTAATTGTTCTGATTGGGTCTGATATATCTGGTATATTGGACGATACATATCTGACAAGTGATGGATTGTTGATATTAAGATAAAAGGACGAGCAGGTTGTTCTCTAGTTTGGTGTTTCTCATGCATTCATGTCATCCCCTGTGTAAATGAGATGTAATTCTCACTTTTTGGAAAGGACAGTTCCTATTTTTTAGCGGTGTGAGATTTTTCTGTCTCACACCACCCCATGTGAGATAGCCTCGTGCTGTTTGTGACGTCACATATTCATACGCTATGTTTTGTAAACAAATCCGTGTTGTACAATTTACGGGTTTAGTGAGAAAAATAATCAAACACCGATGATTAGGGCAAGATAAGGAAATCTCCGACACCCTTGGGTAAGATTTCTTTACATCTGCAACTCGGCAGAGCCTCGTTGCAGACTTGAAATCTTACCCTCGGGGTGTCGGAGATTTCCTTATCTTGCCCTATCACCGGTGTTAGATTCTTATAATCTTTTATTTGCTCTACGTTATATAAGTTATACATTGAAAAAAAACACAATAGAAAACAGGTAGCCAGCAGTCTTCAACGTGTCCAGAGGTCGCTGCTCGACGTCTTGTATTAGCCCAAGACTAAAAAATATACAAACCAATCCCCAAATTATCAACGAAATACCAATTTTCAAAGATGACAGGGACAAACAAAAGCTTTGACCTAGATAACGGTCAAGGGCAGGCATATAATATGTGGCGGGGTTAAATCAGTATTTGAGCCCAACGCCCCCTAATTGAAAATCTTGCACAAATCACAAAAATAGCAGTTCATATTTTGAAAATAATTATAACTTAGTCCATTTCAGTGTATTTTTAATCTTTTACACGATCTAAACAGTAATCATAAATTCTTGCATTTTTATACGACCGCAAACTTTTTTTTTTGCGATCGTATTATGTTATGGCGATGGCGATGTCGTTGTCGTTGTCTTTGTGCGATAACTTGAGTTATAGAAAACCAATTGTTCTAAACTTTTGATATAATGTTTATGACCACTAAAGGAAGATTGGTATTGAATTTTGTTTTCTGACCCTCACCGTTTTAGAAAAAAGGGGCTACAGTGGGTGTTTTGACAAAACGTCTGTACATAGTTGAATTTTCATCCGATTTTGATCATTCTTTTTTAATTGTATTTCTCAATAAATTCTGTCAACAAAATGTAACAACAGTTTTGATGTATATTGCACTATTTCATTGCTATGAGGGATCAAAAAGGGGCCACACCCCAAAAATCTACTTTTATATTTGTGGTCCGATTTTCAAAATCTTCATTTCATTGGTATCCTTGTTGAAATCCCTGCCTGTCCTTTTTTTAAGAATTTATGGATCAAAGGGGCCAAAAACGCCAATTATAAGAGTTTGTCTTGGCAAATGGTTTTATTCAAAAATTTTAGTTGTAGTGGGCTGATCAATTGTTGCGTCATTTTAAAATGATGATTCTATCCACTAAGGAAAGTTTCTTCATGCATTAAGGGATTGTGGCCCCTGCCATTTAAGAGAAAAGGGAGCAGGGGGTGTGTAAAATGGATGTAAAAACAAAACTGCTGCTGATATATATTTTTCATACGATTTTGTTAAGTTTTTCTTCCATTGTATTCCTAAATAAATTCTGTCAGAAAAATGTAATTACAGTTTTAAGTATCTTGCACCATTACATTGCTATGAAGGATCAAAAAGGGGCCACACCCAAATAGAATCTACTTTTTGTCTCGCCTGCGAAGCAGAGCGGGACATTGGTCTTACTTTACCGGAGGCGGCGGCGGCGGCGTTAACTTTTTGAAAAAGTTTTATGAGCACCTCCATATCTCAAGAACTATAAGTCCTAGGTTAATGAAACTTGGTATGCATATGCCCCAGTAGTAGCTTAGCACAGTTGCATCCCCATCTTTTGACCTTGACCTTGATTTCCCGGTTGAGTGACTTTGACAATTTTCAATACATATAATAGCAATGGAAAAGTTTTGCGAGCACCTTCATATCTCAAGAACTATAGGTCCTAGATTGATGAAACTTGGTATGCATATGCCCCAGTAGTAGCTTAGCACAGTTGCATCCCCATCTTTTGACCTTGACCTTGGTTTTCAGGTTGAGTGACTTTGACAATTTTCAATACATATAATAGCAATGGAAAAGTTTTGCGAGCACCTCCATATCTCAAGAACTATAGGTCCTAGGTTGATGAAACTTGGTATTCATATGCCCCAGTAGTAGCTTAGCACAGTTGCATCCCCATCTTTTGACCTTACCTTGATTTTTCGGTTGAGTGACTTTGACAATTTTCAATACCTATAATAGCAATGGAAAAGTTTTGCGAGCACCTCCATATCTCAAGAACTATAGGTCCTAGGTTGATGAAACTTTGTATGCATATGCCCCAGTAGTAGCTTAGCACAGTTGCATCCCCATCTTTTGACCTTGACCTTGGTTTTCAGGTTGAGTGGCTTTGGTTATTTTTATTGCATATATTTGCAATGTTTGAGTTCTATAAACATCTTTTGATCTCAGAAACTGAAAATCCACATAAATTCAAAATAAAGTGGAAGTAAGAAAGAATAATTGTTTATGATGGTGCCGGTGTTACATACTAGTTTTTCCCCCTACTCATCTTTCCCCCCGGAAAAACCAGTATATACTGAGATTTCCCCCCGGAAATATCAGTATTTACTGAATCTTCCCCCCTAAAATTTGGGTAGGAAAAATGAGTATATACTAGATTTTCCCCTTTTCGCCAACCCATACTGATCTTTCCCCCTTCAAATTCAGGCTCCGTATAGTCTTGTTTGATTATATGTAATATATTTTTTTTCACTATGTCAATGGAACACTTCTAATAATGCACTTTGAGAAAAAAACTTAATCTATTTGTAAGAATTGTTATCAAATTCAATTAATTTTCTTTAATTGTTTTTTTTTAACTTTAAATTGTCTAGATTGTGTTTTATTATGCTAGTCTTATTTTGCTTTTTGCTTCATAATGGGACATATTAGAAAAAAGCATAAAGTAACATCTTTTTGATTTAAAATAAAAAAAAAAAAAAAAAAAACAGGCACTGTAAACGAAGCTTTCGAGAATATATAAAATACAAGAATATATTTTTTTTGTCTTCCCCAAGAGCAAAACATTCTACGTCGTTTTTTTTACACAGGAAACAGATAAGCGACAGTCCTGAAAACAAATCCCACCGTTTGAGACTCCTACCTAAAGCTGCATACCAAATATCGAAAGCCTCACATAACAGTTGCTGAAATACATAAACTGTGGCGGACGCACAAACGGACGGACGCCGGTGCGTTTCTATAATCCCGGTCCACGTTGTTGAGACACTCGAAGCAAGACTCTTTGTGCAATAGCTTTTGTAGAAGTGGTTCAACAGTAATATTATAGCATTTAAGGCTCACTTTTTGATGATTATGGATAGGTTGATAGAAACGTATTTCTCTGTGTCACGTTGACTACGGTTTGACCATGAACATGTATTAGGAAAGGCGAGAAAATGATGTGCCTGATAGACTGAAATTTTTCTAACGAAACCTGAAATTCGCATGGCCTTTACAATCTTAAAATACTTGATTTTCAGTGAACGTGCACACAAACACTATGGGTTTCTCTTCTCAAATCTTTACAAACATCTATGATATCCCATCCGCATTATATATAATAAAAAAAAAGAATATTCTTTAACTAAAATTCATTATCTCAAAAATATTGAAAGCCCCACTTTTTCACAGTTATTATTAATAGTGCAACGGTTTTGAATACTGGGGGAAAGACCAGTATGGCGGAAAAATGAGCATGTGTTTACACATACCAGATTTTCCCCTGGGGGAAAACGTAGTATATACTCATTTTTCCCCGGGGGAAAATCTAGTATATACTAGATCTTCCGGGGGGAAAGCTGAGTATATACTCATTTTTCCGGGGGGGGGGGGGGGAATTCTAGTATGGGGGAAAAACTAGTACATGTATGTAACACCGGCAGGCGAGACATACTTTAGTGTTAACTCTTGTTTATTTGTGGTCTGATTTTCAAAATCTTTTTTTTTTCACTGGAATTCTTGTAAAAATCCCTACCTGTGTTTTTCCATCAGATTTACAATTTCTTCTGCTATTTAGGGGGAAATTAGGATTCAAACGCAACTTATGAGTTTTCCTTGAAGATTGGTATAAATGTATAAAATTTCAAATATGCATTGAAAGTCCACCAAAGATTGCATGTGTCAAAACGCTTTATGAGTCCACCATGGGCTTCTTTGTCCAAAGCGTTTGACAATCCATATTGGGTCGCAAATGTACAGGGTCCAACATGTTGCGGTCGTATCATGCTGCGCTCGGCGTTGCTTTTTATTAGAAGTTTTGCTTGTTCTTATAGTTTTTTAGACTCTGTTATTACGGCTTTCAGATAGAAAGTCAAAGAGTTTCGATTTTGATACGGTAAAAAAAATACGGTCACTTTTTTCATATACATAATATGCTATGTCTAAAATTTAGATTGAAGTGGCAAAACAAAAATAAAAGTCCTAATTAACAGACCAACCAAATTTATTGATTTTTTGAAACTTAATGATAAAATAATAAATTTAATAACAAAATTACCGAACTTGGGGAATCAATCTCAAATGTCCATTAGACAAGACAAAACAAGGAAGAC
>CAXARO010000092.1:0-78186 GCA_963971305.1 Arcuatula senhousia | reverse complement strand
TTAACTGTAATATTTTCACTTTTATCTGACTTTTATCAAATAGATAAGTATAGTAGAACTGAAAAAAATCATCATAAACATGAAATAACTTCCTTAAATGGTAGATTAAAGTTTGGTTATAAAAAAGATTAATGTTTATTTTGTAGGAGGACATTTGGTTTTGTTTCTATTATGTACAGCAGTTACCGTATATTCTGATTGTAAGCTTATACTAGTCGAGTAATTCAATTTATCTTTTTCTTCGTTTTTTTTTTCGCGATTTCTTTCACAAATATCCATAGGAACTTTAGAAAAATTACGAATATAATCTTAGGAAGTCTGCTTCATATTAGACTCTTAATGAAAACTATCAACAAAATTCTACGACAAAAGTGATGACTTCAACTTTCCCTTCTTGTGTAGCAACACTCCGTCCGATCCAGCTTATGAAGTTTACGCATCACAATTGATTCGTTACTCCAGAACTTGCGGGAATTGCACCGATTTCCTTCGCAGAGCTTCACGTCAGACACCAAAAATGCGAACACAGGATTATGCTGCTACTCGTATGCTGTATTCACTCAATAAATTTTACGGAAGACATCATAAGCTCATAGCCAAATATGGAATTTCTTTCTCTCAGATGAGTGCAGATGTTGGTTTGTCATAGAGATTTGTTCTGTTCTCTTAGAGGATCTAACACACTGAATAAGAAATAGGTTTCGCGATAGCAGCGCAGAAACCTCTTACTCTTATGGCAAACCTGAGTTCACTCTCGTTTAGACTTGAGTTCGCGTGGTTGATTTCTGTTCTGTTGATTTTTTTTGTTTTTGTTTTCTTTGTTTTTGGCTTCTTCTTGCTGTTCTCATTCGTTATTACTGGTTTTGAAGTTGCCCATTCGGACTTTGAAACTCAAATGGTCCATTGATGCCTCTGCTTCTTTTAAATTGAAAACACGCCAATGGTAGTTTAAGCAGTTATTTTTAATTCTCGAAATATTCTTTACAATATACTAAAAGTAATTAATAAATCAAATATTTGCGTTGTCAATTGAAATTAAAATGAGGATTGATAAAGCCAATCTTAAGGCGGAATATAAACATAAATGTCATACACCGGTCATTGGTCAATTTTTCAGCAAGCCTGGTTTTCTTTGATGACAAATTTGAAATACTATAGACAATCCACCATGTGATCATAGAAATATTTGCGGCATTTTATGTCTCAGATGAGTAGAGATATACGTTTTTCATTAAGTTTTAAGATTTTTGTCATTTCCTTAAATTGATCAAAAAGTAAATTGATATTTGGCAATGTGACAGATTTGTCATTTCAAGCAGGAATTGCTTTCACTTCTATAACAACTAACATAAGATAATGATATATGGAATAAGCGTACGTAATACGACCTCCATAAACAGACGAGCACTTTAAAAAATCCACAATTTAAAACAATCAGCAGTTTTTAATGTAACCAGTGAACGCTGCCCTAAATTTCAAATACAAAGTATACAATTTAAAACCAGTGAAATATGTCAAAGGTACACCCCCTTTTAGACAAAGATCAAATAACAAAGAGAGGTCGAGCACAACCAAGTTTTGATAAAGATTCTATGCTTTGGAAAGGCACATATAAAATACAGAGGGGTAAAATTAGTATTTTCGGATCAATTTTTCCTTGGTTGATAATCCATTACAACGCACAAAAAATAACTGGGGATAAAATTAAATCAGTAAAATTATTTTCAATGTAAGTCGAAAAAAACATATGACAAAATAACAACAAGAAAACAAAAGACGTAGAGGAACTATCTTGAGAATTCGACTTCAGTACATTGGTTTGGTATCATTACTGGTTAATTTGTGCATTTGTCGAATATGTTGTATGTTATTACGAAAACTTTTTTGTCTGCTGATTTGTCTGTATTTTTTGCACATACGGCATTTGAATGCTTCATTGATACTTTGTTTCTTTTGCTTTATTTAGGAGGAATTTTGTTTTGTTTTGAAATAAAAGTAACGTTAAAACTACCACACTGGAACGATCAATTTCAAATGTCTGGATTTATTTCTCGAAATCGACACAATAGTAAGGCTTTGAAGAAAGCTCTATGACAAACGTGATGACTTTAACTCTCCAATAGTCAACTTTACCTTTCTGTGTAGCAATTGTGAAACGTAGACTCCATACGCTGGAACGGAAAGTCCGCTCCAGCGTATGGAGTTTACGTTTCACAATTGATTCGTTATTCCAGATCATGCGAGGAGCATAACGCCTCCCTTGATAGAGCTACACGGCTGACAAGCAAATTGTTATCACAGGGGTATCTTGCTCCCAGGTTTTTGTCCTCACTCAAGAATCACTCATGTTAATACGGGATTTCTATCTCTTTAAAGAGCACAGATGTTGGTTTGACATAGAGGTTTGTTATTGTGGATGTTTTAAATTTACGTTTATATTGTAGGTTGTGTCGCGTACACTTATTCTACATTTCATCTTCTATAGCAAACAGGGACTGCTTACTCCTCCGGAGCACCTGAGTTCACTCTCGTTTCGATTGCATCTACGTTGGTGAATGCAATTTCGTTGGTATGCGTGTTTTATTTTAATGTTGTGTGGTTTGTTTTGTTGTGATGATTTTGTCTTTGTCTTTTCGGTATAATGATATTTGATTACCCCTTTAGTACACCTTTGCTTCCTTCATCCAAAAAGTTTTAATTCCAATTTCTAAATCTTCTTAAAAACTGATTACTCAGTAAACTTTATAAGCTAAAGAGACCGTTAACGGTTTCAGATATTTATAACTTTGTTATAATTATGAGTCTTAAATGTGTACCTAACAGGCATATGATATTTCAGATCATGCATTTGATTCTTTTCTTCGACGAGGTTTTCTTAATCATAAATATCCAAAATGAATAGTAAAATGATCATTTTGTCATTTGTTGTTATTTGTTTACATACCAGTATAAGAAGCAAAGAGGCACCAATGGGGCATTCGAGTGTCAAAAGTCCGATAGGGCAACGACGAAACTGGTAAACACGAACAGTGAGAAGAAACACAAAACACAAATCAAAAACACAAAAAGTATAAGGTATGTTGATATGTGTTGACAGGAATAAAATCATCTTAATGTTACACTTTAACATGATTTTGATCTTAATATAAAACAGGAATTGGAATGAACAAAGAAAATATGATTCAGGCATCACCTGCTAGGCTTTCGCAAATTTTAAATTATTTGGTATCATAGCCTCTGAAATTGGTCATTTGCTGCAATTTTGTAAAATATTTCAAATGCCTGTATTTATTTTAATGTGCCCAAAATCAATGTAGAAGAAAAAAGTATCTAAAATTTAAAAAAAAAAGTAAAATCAAACAAATAAACCATTTACAGTGCTAATTATAATGTGGATTTTTATAAAATTTAAATGGGTTGTGCAAAGTAAACGTTTTTGGATAAAATTTGAAATATAAATATATACTTTTTGTTTAAATATATATCTTTCTATCTGTAACTATTCATGTATGTAATACCAGAGCTTAAGCCAAAAATAAAATAAAGAAAAAAAACCCCTCTTTTTTCTAGCTCACCTTCACAACCTTCTTTTAAAAAGTACACGATTTCCCTGTTGAATTTGATTACGTCATAGCCTGTGTTTACCTTTTATACCTGAGTCTGTAAGAAGCAGAGGTACCAATAGGGTATCCGAATGTTAAAAATCCGAAAGGGCAGAGACAAAACCAGTAAACACCAACAAGAACGGGGCAAAAACAGACAAACATGTAAAACACGGAAACACAAAATAACTGAATACTAATCAACAACGCAAACTAGCTCCAGTCGAAACAAAAGTGAACTCAGGTGCTTTGGAAGAGAAAGCAGTTCCTGTAAATTGGATTATAAATTGGGATTAACAACATGTGAATATGCATTGTATTAAAAATATATATCCAATTCAGTATGCAGACATTCGCCTCCAAAATAGGTCTCTTTTCCTTTTGCACGTTATCATCAATGAAAAATAAAACTTGACTTATAACATTACGACCAAAATCTTTGCGGTCACTGCAATGGCCACACCTTCAGCTTTCCAACAGAAGAGACAGAAATAATTAGTTGTTGAATGATTATACAAAATATTTTATATTAAACAATTATGATACCACTTAATACATGTAATAATGCATTATTATCTCATTAATCGTATTGTTTTTACTTTTATCAGACTTTTATCAACAAGATAAATATTGTTAACTGAACACTTATCATGAATATGAAATAACTTCCTGGAATAGTAGATAAACTAGCTGAGGGTTATGAAAATGGTTAATGCTAATTTGCTTGGAGTATATTTGACTTTACTTCTGTCATGTAAAGCACTAAAAGTAAATGGTGATGGTAAGCTGTTACAAGTAATTCTATTTATTGTCATTGCTAGGGTTATCTGAATTTAAACCAACCCCATGGTGACTTAAGCAGTCAATTTCAATTCCCGAAATGCCATTTACTATAGTTACATTGAAAACTGTTGTAAATAGTAAATACGGAATTACATCAAAATATACGTTTTCTTTTGAAAATCTATCGACAAATTAGTCATCATAGACATGCATGTATACAACATTTTTCTCTCTCAGATGAGTAGCGATATAAGTTTGTCATAAAGTTTTTAAATTGGCATCATTTTCTTAAATTTACCGAGAGTAAATTGATCTTTGACAACGTTGCTGATGTGTGAATTCAAGCAGGAACTGCTTACACTTCTGTTGTAACTAACAGAAGAAAATGATATGCTAAACTAAGTGTACGAAACAGGCCTACAAATTGAAAAATCCACAACATTCTATGAAATTTGAGGCGGATGACTGCGTAGTGAATTGGATATTTAATCCAACACAATGAAAACTCACATGTTGTTAATCCCAATTTACGGACACTGGTCTAAAAGGTGAACATGTTCCATGGCGTAATCAAATTCAACTGTTAGTTCATACATTTTAATTGACCAGGTTGAGAGAGTCTCTTTTCTCTCTGCTATTAAGTGGAAACAATGTCATTAGCACAAAATTATTGCAATTCGTTGATCAGAGCCATTTCATCTTTGGTCATTGAATTTACACGAAAATCCACAAATGTAGTTCCATGCCAATTTCTTATTTTTGTGTAAAAAAAACCTGTTAAAATGGTTTGATCAAATAATCCATGAACACCATTTCTATTATTAATCACAATCATTTATTTTGTGTCAAATTCTTAAAAAAAAATAATGAGATTGATTCATATTTGATGAGCAAAAGTCAAAAATCAAGAAAAAACAGAAGGGGTTAGTGTTTAAACTTACCGTAACAAATGATAAAATATCTACAGGTGGGTATTGATTTTGATCATAAGGGAATTGATTTCTACAATTTTTCTTTTATTTGTCATTTTAGAAATTAAAATTTACATTTTTTCATTCTTTGCCAGCTGCAGAGCTAATTTTAAAGCTAATTCTGGTTGACGGAATTATTCCAGCCAATTTAGCTTCCTTGCAAAAGCCTATTACCGATAAAACAATGATTTTCAGGTATAGGCTGTTATGATAGATATGACAAAGGTACCAGCTATAATGGAACAGCAAGTTCTAGTACGATCATTTATCAATCTATTGAAGACATTTATCCGCCTAAAACATGTTTAAACTGGAACTATGTGAATTCAACTTATTGGCCTTATAGGGCAGACAACAACTACTGTCGTAACCAAGATGCAGAACAGTTTAATCAACCATGGTGTTATACCGACAAGGCAACATATGCATATCGATATTGTAACATTCCAATGTCAAGTAAACAACTAATATATTTAACGAAGTGAGGACGAGCTATTGTATTCATCAAAGAGTTCATCAAGTGTTCACCAAATAATTTTTCATAAAACAGCAGGAATGACGAATTCCCCGTAAACAAATCACTGACTTCATTCGACATTGTCCCATTTACTATAGTTACATTGAAAACTGTTGTAAATAGTAAATACGGAATTACATCAAAATATACGTTTTCTTTTGAAAATCTATCGACAAATTAGTCATCATAGACATGCATGTATACAACATTTTTCTCTCTCAGATGAGTAGCGATATAAGTTTGTCATAAAGTTTTTAAATTGGCATCATTTTCTTAAATTTACCGAGAGTAAATTGATCTTTGACAACGTTGCTGATGTGTGAATTCAAGCAGGAACTGCTTACACTTCTGTTGTAACTAACAGAAGACAATGATATGCTAAACTAAGTGTACGAAACAGGCCTACAAATTGAAAAATCCACAACATTCTATGAAATTTGAGGCGGATGACTGCGTAGTGAATTGGATATTTAATCCAACACAATGAAAACTCACATGTTGTTTATCCCAATTTACGGACACTGGTCTAAAAGGTGAACATGTTCCATGGCGTAATCAAATTCAACTGTTAGTTCATACATTTTAATTGACCAGGTTGAGAGAGTCTCTTCTCTCTCTGCTATTAAGTGGAAACAATGTCATTAGCACAAAATTATTGCAATTCGTTGATCAGAGCCATTTCATCTTTGGTCATTGAATTTACACGAAAATCCACAAATGTAGTTCCATGCCAATTTCTTATTTTTGTGTAAAAAAACCTGTTAAAATGGTTTGATCAAATAATCCATGAACACCATTTCTATTATTAATCACAATCATTTATTTTGTGTAAAATTCTTAAAAAAAAATAATGAGATTGATTCATATTTGATGAGCAAAAGTCAAAAATCAAAAAAAAAACAGAAGGGGTTAGTGTTTAAACTTACCGTAACAAATGATAAAATATCTACAGGTGGGTATTGATTTTGATCATAAGGGAATTGATTTCTACAATTTTTCTTTTATTTGTCATTTTAGAAATTAAAATTTACATTTTTTCATTCTTTGCCAGCTGCAGAGCTAATTTTAAAGCTAATTCTGGTTGACGGAATTATTCCAGCCAATTTAGCTTCCTTGCAAAAGCCTATTACCGATAAAGCAATGATTTTCAGGTATAGGCTGTTATGATAGATATGACAAAGGTACCAGCTATAATGGAACAGCAAGTTCTAGTACGATCATTTATCAATCTATTGAAGACATTTATCCGCCTTAAACATGTTTAAACTGGAACTATGTGAATTCAACTTATTGGCCTTATAGGGCAGACAACAACTACTGTCGTAACCAAGATGCAGAACAGTTTAATCAACCATGGTGTTATACCGACAAGGCAACATATGCATATCGATATTGTAACATTCCAATGTGCGGTAAGTACACACAAGTAAACAACTAATATATTTAACGAAGTGAGGACGAGCTATTGTATTCATCAAAGAGTTCATCAAGTGTTCACCAAATAATTTTTCATAAAACAGCAGGAATGACGAATTCCCCGTAAACAAATCACTGACTTCATTCGACATTGTCACCATGTTGAAATTTTGGCCTGATAAAAAAATGCAAATAGATGAAATTCATTACCAACCATATAAAATTCAACCACAGTAATGACTTTTCTGTATACAAAGCCATTTACTTTAAACAAGACCCAACAAAGATTTAAAAAAAACTAAAACAAGCAATGAGAACATTTACTGTAATAATTGATGTAATTTCGAACAGCTATAGTGCAATAAAATGCTATATGTTGTTAAAAAAAGAGAACATTTGCTCCGACCCACGTGCGAGGCAAAAGTGGAGAAAAGACCAACAATAGAGTCTAGCTTTCTATAGGAGACGATTAAGGGTCTTGGGATTTAGACATCGTGTCAGTGTTCAGCACTCATAGTGAACAACGTGTGAACCCAATGTGGCTGTATACAGATTGCCTTGTCCGCGGGTGTTGTCAGGTCTATAATACGAAAAGCCTGAAACCTTACCTTGGTGAACCAACATATGTGCAGTGTATTGTTTCATGCATGTCAAAATCTCTTTGTGAATCACCAACTAGTGCATAACATAAACTAAATTTTCCACCCCTTTCTTTTTCCAGTGGTCATCAAAATTTATTGTTGTTTTCTTTCCCATCACACCCCCATTTTTGCAATCTAGGATGTATAGGTTCGAAGAAAATTCAGCATTTTATATTCGACAGATAAAAATTGTTTATGTAAAACTGGGTTAGGATTGGCTATATCATACTCAGGAAAATGCTCCTACTGTGTACGGGGACATTTCAGTTAATTGTTTTCATTTGTTTGTCACCAAAGGTAAGAATTATTAAAATAAAATGTGTTGCCCTTAAATTTTAGTAATGACACTCTTTTTAGTTTTTACATATTACATGCCTTCCTACTTTATCTTTAGCGTTTTTTCTTAATACTGTCAGTAAAATGCCAAAATTTCTAAATTCGTTTGCATTTCAAGACTGTTTTTAACTAAGATTGTAGAGGGTCTGTAAGCGACTTAACTTATGATGGGAAAGTTAACGTAACAAGGACAGGAAAACCATGTAGAAATTGGTCTTCTTCTCCAAAATACCAAATCCAAGAGAAAAATTACTGTAGAACTCCCAAAGGAGATCACAACAACGCAGGAGGGCCTTGGTGTTACTCAAACAACGAAAATGGTTGGGAGAGATGTAACGTGCCAGTTTGTAATAGTAAGATTTAAAAAAAATATAATCTGCTGTCAATCAAAATTGATACAAAATAGATTGCAGTACTTCCAGATGCTGTCATAAAACCTATAAAGTGTTTATTAAATAAAAGTGTTTTTTTTTTATTTTGGTTGTCATATTTTAGTCTCTATATCTGTTTAATCTTCCCCTTTTAGTGTCTTAGGTGATTTCGGTCCCTTAACACATATTTCCTTTTTTAAAATTTGTACAAATGGTTTGATTTTTTGTTTTGAAAATTTTTTGAAATTTAAACTGCATTCTTTAGAAACAAGTGCAGTTTATCAAGTTTATGATGGGAGAACTGTATTAAGGTTCTTGATCGTCTTGTCTTTTTTCAGCATATCCTATTGTGTTCCTGTGTTAGGTAATCAATATTATATTTGAAACTGTGCTTTTAACAAACAAAGATAGTTAAAAATAGATAAATTAATCATTAACATTTTAGGTATGTATTGTTCTATGTTCGAAGATCCAAATCTTTTGACATTTGATGGTAAAGAAAGGTATCAAGAAGGTGAAACTGTCTACCTTAAATGTAAAAATGGATATAATTTAATAGGCAGTGCGGTTTTATCTTGCCTAAATAATGGAAACTGGAATTCTTCTGAACCACTGTGTGAAGGTAAGAAAAGGTTGTTAACAAAAATATTGCTAAAAAGTTGAAGTTACATAATTCTAATAACTAACAAGATTTGACTTACACTAAATAAAATTAACAACAAAATAATAGAACTATAAGATTAATCTTATATGTCAAAATGTAAAGATGAAACATGGCAAAGAAATAGAAGATTTGTAGATCGAAATGGTCCTGACTTTGAACAGCCATTTGAAAAGAAAAGTTTGGTTCAACCAGGTTAAATGGCGCCAAAATTTTCTCTTCAATTGCCAAATTTGTGTCCGTTATAACAAAACACAACACAGTTTTAAGACTAACGAGGAAATTTGATGTGACTGTTGCAGTAAACCGAACGGCTAATATCTTTGAAACAACCAAGAGTCATTTCGTCTGATAGCTTATATCCAAATAAAAAATCTATACCGTATGAGACTTAATTTCAAAATCTTTGTCTACAAGTGGTCGTGTGGAGTCCTCGACGGACTGGAGACGTTTAGACGACAGGTGCCGCAAAGTTATGGGTTCGAATCCAGCATACCCGGTTGGATTTTCCAATGTTATATGCAGGACAAAGACTTGGAGTCATACTGTAAACATAACACACGTTCAAGTTTGCAGCTGTACCTTACCATATCTATTACCTATTTCACATGTTTGTCAAGCTGCGTGCCATTCTATTAACCCTGATTATACTCAGTTTACCAGTCAGCGAAAACGTGTAAAAATCTTCTAAAATTTCCGGCATAACATATACGTGTATTTACTAAAATGGCCAGTGATTACACGTAATCCCTAATTACACACATTCCCAGTTACATATATATTATAATACTTCAGCATACCGTGGTGTCGAGATTTTAGTTGTGTACGAGGGAATTTTCTATTTTAATGAAAATTAGAATTCGTTCAATCGACAATTGTTCGTAATTCTAAGTATTCTAGTTGCAAAATAAAGTTTAACTTAACTTCTTTAAGTGTTGGAAACGTGGATTTTTAGACATCTAAATAAATGATGTAAATAGTCATACTTCATTAATTATTCTCTACAATCTGACATGTCTGATTCTAATGAATTATTAGAATAATAATGAAAGAAGATCAGGAAACAGATGTTCATATTGCTGCAATTTGTAAAAAAGGGGAACAAAACTAAAACTATCTGTTTATGTTGATCATTTGTTGTTAATTTATATGGTGAGAAATGATGTTTTAATATTTTTATTTTGAAGAAGTATAAATATCTTAGGTTTTTAGCTTTATGGTTTTTCAAAAATCACGGATGTTCGCTTCAATTTTTGAAAGCTAATAGGCAAAACAATGCTAGCTCTGTGACCTCGTTTTTAAGATAATTGACTATAAAATTTTGGTGGGAAAAGTTTTTCTCTGACTTTTTCATAGATTTAGCATACATACAATTTAGGAGTTAAAACTCATGATAGAATAAATATAGGACTGGATAAAACTATATCAATTACTTTATATGATATATTCAAGACATTGATAAAAAAGGGGTTTGTGCAAAAAAAAAATAATTTGATGGTAAAAACCAAAAGATTCTGTAAAAATATCAGTGAGCATACTTAATGCAATTTATAAAAATATGCAATAATTTAATAATAACTAAATGCTCACAGTTATAAATTTGAAACTATAACGTATACTTGTAGGAAAACAATGTCCGCCTCTCTACGTCACTAATATGAATCACATTGAGACTGGCTACAGATTTCCAGAAAACTTGACAGTGTCTTGTAAAGATGGGTATGAAAGTCTTTCGAAAGAGCCTATTCATTGCACATCTGATGGAACGTGGAGCAGTGTTCCTATATGTATAGGTATGTCATAGTCCTGAAGAAAACACTTGACATTTTATAAAATTTACTTACACGTCTGTCAAAAACAAAATGGTGACGGAAAATTATATTCTTGGTTGCTGACCTCGCTAAAAAAATACGAATACTATTGTGTGCTCTTAGACAAAAGGGATTTTCTATCTCTCAGAATTTCTTATAGTTTGGCATAGAGGTTTTTTATTGTCGCCCTTCATATTCTTCATGGCAGAACAACAATATAATTGAGGATAACCTTCACTGTTTTTCATGCCTGAACTCGTACAATGTATCTACAGCATAGCCAATTCAACTGTTTAAATGACATCGAATGGTTTACATTTATTTTTAGGAAAACAATGTCAACCGCTCAATGTTTCAAACATGAATCAACTTAAAGCACAATATAGGTTTCCAGAAAGTTTTACAGTGTCATGTCATGAGGGATATTTTAGTAATTCTAGGGACCCTGTGTATTGTACATCTAGTGGGACATGGAGTAGAATTCCTATGTGCACAGGTAAGTTTGATTCATTATTATCATAAGTCCTATAACAAGCACATGCATGTTTCTGTTTATAAACAACTGATTCTGTCTTTATACTTCTCCACACTGTATCAATTTGGCTCCGCCCAGTTGGACATTTGTAAAGATAGTTGTCATGTGGCTCCGCAAACTTGCATACTTGTTGTGAAATGTGTATTGACTAAATACAAGGTAAAAGGTCGTCAACGCTTGATTATGCATCAACTGGCGTATTTATACATGCAATGTAGTACACATTTATATCGCAGGAATAAAGATATACCTATTAGTTTAGACATCTGTATAATATTTGATACATCGAAAAAAGAAGATTACACAATATAAATGTTCTTTTATATATTTAAGATTCTCTAGTACGAATATAACTGACCGGTTAACTGCATGTCTAGACTATATAAAAGCGCGAAAATCAGCTACAGATACGCCAATCATAACATGTATGCCAAGCTAACTAGAAAAGTATACTTTTTGACTGCCTTAAGTTAACTGAGGTCTGCTTTTTAAGATCACATTAGGCAGACTGTTGACCGGTCTAAAGTTAACTCCTATAGCAAACTTGTTCCACGGTCTGCCTTTCTTGACTGCTTTGCTAGTTAACTTAAGCCTACAACCAACCTAAAGTTAATTTTAGCGTAAGAGCGACCTAAAGTTAACTTTAGTCTAGAATAACTTTAAGTTAAACACGCTGAAGCAAAGAGCAACCTAAAAATAATTCGGCTCGGATTTATTTATCATTTGACTTGATTTATATGAAACCATATATTTTGTATTGTTTTCATTCTTGGAATCATTACCATCACTTATTTCAATGAATTTTTAAAGAATAATTATAAGCCCAATTACTATTTTTTTTTTTAAAGTTAAGTACATCAATTTACCTGAAAGATACATTACATATGTATTTATATATTAACATAAAATATTTATTTTAAAATATTTTTTTAATTAAAAGATTATCGTTTAAAAAAGATTTTTTATTAGCTTTTCCCGGCAGGGTGTTTAGCAAACTACAACTTATTCTTCAAGTCCAATAAAAGTATTATATTTTTAATAACAACAGTCTGAGAACAGAAACATTATTAAAGAATATTTATATATTAGTTGTTGAAAATAACTTTTTGTTTAAAAATGTTTATTCATTTGCATTATTTTTTTTAGAATATTATTTTTTGTTTTAAAGAAGTAATCTATTTTAAAAAATAGATTTTTTGTAAAATATTTTTTTCTATTTACAGTATTTAATTATTTTAAACTATTTTCTTTTCTATTTACAGTATTTAATTATTTTAAAATATTTTCTTTTCTATTTACAGCATTTATTTTTTCTTAAAAATATTACTTTCATTTTCGAATATTTTGATTTTGAAAATAACAAAAAAAATTATTATCTCAGTGACCTAGAAATATTCTTAGTCTGATAGCGACATAAAGTTAACTTTGGACTGCTCCGACCTAAAGTTTAGTTTGGACTGCTCCAACCTAAAGTTTACTTTGGGCCGCTTGCGACTTAAAGTTCCCTAAATAAAGGTAATAACAAAACTACCGAACTTGAATGATCAATCTCATAGTCCAGAGAAAATGACAAAAACGAATCAGTCATACCGGAGAATTGGTGGATCGCAATGGTACTGACTTGGTACAGGCATTTCAAACGAAATGGTGGGTTAAACCAGGTTTTATGGCGCCAGACCTCCCTCTTCCTGCTAACTGCTAAGTTAACTGCTTAAATGTTCTGCTCATTAAGCTCTATAAAAGTCACCATAGGCTTGGAGTTGTCAGATTAGCCCTTATAGGGGTTTTGGCCCCTTTAAGGTAAGAGAGCGTCTTTTTGGCATGGTGTCCCACATAGAAAAGAAGCAAAAAGTCACCAATGGGGTATTCGAATGCGAATTGGTCAGAAAAGGGTTATGGCTTTTTTATAGGTCTAAAATATTATTTTTTTCATGTTTTAGTCCTATACGACAATAAATGAAAACAGAGAAAGAAAAGATGTTGTATGCTTCAATAAAAATGAAAACAAAGTTCCAGACAATAAATTTTGCTACGCCTGACGCGCATTTTGTCTATTCAAGACTTATCAGAGGCGCCCTAACAAAAATATTGAACCCTCAGTGCTTTAAGCTTTGCAAAAGTCTCCCTTGAGCCCAAGTTGTCATATAACTCTCTTAAAGAACAACACCTTATGGTTTAAGACAAGGTGTGCGATTCAGGCTCCTGGGAACCTCTTGTGTTATTTATTATTGAAATTTCCAATTGTTTAAATTGAAAATGGTTTGAAACACAGTTTTCTTTCCATTATTGTACATGGTCGATATTTAATTGCTTAAGTTGGCTTTCCTGTTTTGGTTTTGAGTACTTTTCTTTCAATACGTTTAGTTTTTGATCTTCCAATGCTTTGAATCAAATGCCACTAATAAGTGGATACTCTTTGAAATATACTTGTACAGCATAACCAAATAAATTGGTTTTCATACCACTTTGGTAGAAGCACCGTTAACAATAGGGTATCCGAATGACAAAAGTACGAAAGGGCAAAGACATAACAAGTAAAAACCAACAAGAACAGCATGAAGAAAAAAAGACAACATAAAACAAAAAAGTAAAAATAAACTGAATGGCAATCAAGATGCTAACTCGGGTCGCAACTCATGTGCTGCAAAGGAAAGTTCCTGCTTATTAAAGCACACCTGTTGCTCTGCCATGGGAAAATTCAGCGTGTCAGCGTGGTATTTTGTATCTTGTAGGAAAACCATGTCCATTACCTAATGTTACTAATATGTATCAAATATAAACCATCTACAGATTTCCAGAAAACTTGACAGTGTCTTGTAAAGATGGGTATGAAAATCTGTCTGAAGAACCTATAAGTTGCACATCAAATGGAACCTGGATCAGTGTTCCTTCATGTATAGGTTTGTTTCAGTTAAAATGATTAAAAATATGTACATCGTTTAATTGTTGAGATAAAGGTTTCAACAAATCTATCGAACCATAATCATGATAATGATCAATGTCAAATGTACTAGTTGGCAAACAACACAAAGTAAAGTGAACAATATACAACGTAAAGTGATGGATTGTAATGGTCGTTTTTTTGTAGATGCTTTTCAAAAAGGAAAGGTGGTTTAAACGAGGTGTTATGGCACCAGAACACTCTCGACAAATTGAATCTGAGGGTTCGTTCATATAACAAAACAATACATGGTTATGCAACACAATGTTAGGATAATCTGGTCTGGGCGCCACAAAACTTTAAAAATACTTAAGTCTAAGAATATTCTTAATTTCCATGGCGACTCCAATCAAAACTTTCTAATTTGTTGACGTCAAAATAAGTTGAGAATATTCTCAGACTTAAGTAATATTTCATGTTTTGTGGCGCCCATGCCTGATCAGTTCAGAACAACAGACACCCCAAACCAAAAGAAAACAATAACGACCTTTTAACTGAATGATTGAGACGTTATCAATAGTTCAACGTTTCAAGGAAAATATTTTAAAACTTCCCCTAACACTAGGTTTGTTCATCAGTGACATTTTTTAGTAAGTTTTAGTAATTTTGAGATCAGGTTAAGCATGATTAAGTACACTGAGAAAGAAATTTTTAGCAATGTTAATCATGCGGTAGGGCTCTTTTGATCGGCTTTGGTTGTTTATTACAAAAGAACCGGAAAATTTATGTTTTATTAAACCTTTTAGCAACATCGATCAATTTGTTTTGAATAAAAATATTACTTGCAGTGATTGCTTTAAAACAACAACTTCACAAATACAGGACCCATTACGAGGTACCAAGTGTTATTAGTGCACAAGTAAGCAGGGTATTATCTGAGCAAGAAAAGATGTATAAAGTTGTCAATAACATTCCAAAATAATTTTGTCAGTCACATAAAATCAAACTTAATCATATATTATATTTTATTAACTCTTATTTATCGACAACTTTTGACATTTACGAATCTTAAAATATGAACCCCCTTCTTTCCAATTGTTTTGATCAAACAACGTATTGCTAATGAGGGGTTCTTCCTTAAAAAATGCATGTGCAGTAGCAAAAGCTACAAATATCATACATATGCCTTGATATTTTGCAGGAAAATTGTGTCAAGCTCTAAACGTTACAAATATGAACCACCTTAAGACAGACTACAGGTTTCCAGAGAGTTTTACAGTGTCATGCCATGATTGATATTTTAGTAATTCTAGGGAACCTGTGTATTGCACAGTTGATGGCACCTGGAGTAGAATTCCTACGTGCAAAAGTAAGATGGGATTCGTTATAAATCTGATTGGTTTGACCGTATCAATTATCTTTTCATAAAATATGCGTATTAAAGAATCAAAGCGCTAAAGCGGTGAAAAACAAGCACAATTTAGAAGTACTAAAAAATAATGGTTCGCTCTTGATATTTTCTTATAAATGATCATGAAAATATTTTAGTGGCTGCTTGTAAAATGAAAAGACCAAAGGTTAAAAAAACATGTTATTATCCCAGTCAAAATAGAAACATTGAACCTTAATATTAATTATAAATGTTTAACGAGCTTTTCTGTTTTTAACGTTGGTAGTGGTCGGGGAAAAAGGATGTGTGGATGTTTTCAAAGTTAATGAACATACACTATTGTGCCCCCTCCCCTGTGCACAGAAAAATATTTATGCATAGACTTATCAATAATATAAAATGAAAATTATAAATCATGTGATGCACTTGTGCCATTCATATAAAATGCCTATAAATTGGAGACGTATAAATTTGTGTTTCATGTTAACATATACATTGAAAAGCAGTATAGAATATAAAACATATTTCCAGACCGGAATCACACAAGATTATTTCGTCTAGACTGAAATAAAAATGCGAATACCCAACTTCTTTACATACTACACGAGTCTTTGCTTTGCTTTCCTAAAAATGAGAAAGAAAAACCGTCGAGACGAAAAACTGGATCTGAACGTTAATTTTCACGTTATTAATTATTGACATTTAATAAGGATAGGGTATAATATAACGGTTAATTATTAGATATTTAGAGTAACAACATCTTCTCTAGTGATTACGAATGACATTAGAAACCTAGTACATAAGAGATACAAGGTATTAGATGCACTGAGAATGAAAGCACAAGAAAATAAATGTCAAAGGTTAAATTCACTATTTATTCCCGACTTTTGATTAAACGAGTTGTTTCATATTTGCAGATTTGTCATTTGTTAAATTAGGTGTAAGAAACTTATGTTGACAGACATTAGGAAATCTAGGTCTAGGGTCTAAACTGGTGCTTGTCGCTTGAAATGTTTCTACACGGTTATTTTTAAACATACATTGTATTCAAACACAGTTTATATGTACTGTTTATGATACACTGGGTTAAACGGTGACTGCGTTTACTTTATTGACTTTCAAATTCTTTTTATCAGGCCTACTCTAATACTCACATATAGTTCAGACTATATAAGAACATGTTCACGGTCTTTTTCATATGTGCAACACAGTGCAACTTCTTATATCATGATGAGAATTTCAATGTTTGAGACCATGCACATGTTCTTTTATAGTCTGATCAACATAGGTTACACAATCCCATGCTTTAGAACCCAAGATTAGACCTAATAATGACCGTAACATGCCATCTTAACAACATTGCTATACAGAACGTTCTGCTAAGTAACTTGAAATTCGATATCCTGGAGAATGAAAAAAAATCGACTATGTTTATCTTCCCTATTTTCTGCAATTCTATTTTTCATTCTAAATCGTTACAAATATAGAACTAGCCTGGTATAAGTTACAATATTCTTAGCTTGTAAATGTGTTTTGTTCTCAACGAAACCCAAACTTAAACTATTTTTATAAACAGTTTTCGCAATTTAAAAAACAATATCCAACACACCTTAGATACATTCCCCAGGTACGTACCCGATATAAATGTAGTTGTAATAGTCGGAGCTTGATCTTGTATCGTGGTTTCAATTCATGTCATCACCACTTTAAATAGTTTTAATTTGAATGCTGCTGAAAAGAGATTATTTTTTGGTATCTTTACTTTTGTTTTGCTTCAAAATAAATTGCGTTTTCTATGTATGATGCACATGACGTATTACACAACACAAGTTTTGTTGTATATGTAATTGCAGCACCGGGAGAGTCTTCACTACATAGAGATTATCGTTGGACAGTGATTGGAGCTGTAGTAGGGCTTGTTGTTGTTATTGGTGTCATTATTGGCGTAGTAATTTTAATTTACAGGTAAAATGAATTTTTCATGGTTTTTTTTAATTTTTGTTCAAAATAGAAAAAGTACCAATATGGGGCATCCAAATTTCAAAGTCCGAAAGGGCAGTATGACAAAAGCAGTTAACACAAACAAGGTCAGAACGAAAAAAAAAAACCAGACACATATAAAACACGGAAACACAAAACTCCTGAACATCGGGTTAAACATCAATTCACAACGCAAATTTTAGTCGATACGAGAGTAGATTCAGGTACTCAGGAAGAGTAAGCGGTTCTTGTCTACTATTAAAATATAATACATGTTGGTTAACAACGTAAAACACACTTTTTAAAACAAAAAATTATGGCGGATCGTAAGAAAAAAATGTTTGTCCATGACACTATACTATTGTCTTTTATAGGAAAAGAAAGTTTTTTAAACAGGATAAATACGATGGCCATGGCCTTAAGCTGGTAGACGGACAATCATATTTTTAATCGAAACTTTTAATAAATCTTTCTCGTACATTCACACAATGTCATAATTTAACATCTATGAAAAAAAATATATTCGTTACAATACTATATTGGTGTTCACTTAAATTACTAGTACATTTAATAAAGGTAATAACAAAACTACCGAACTTGAATGATCAATCTCATAGTCCAGAGAAAATGACAAAAACGAATCAGTCATACCGGAGAATTGGTTGATCGCAATGGTCCTGACTTGGTACAGGCATTTCAAACGAAATGGTGGGTTAAACCAGGTTTTATGGCGCCAAACCTCCCTCTTCCATTGCGATCTTAGGGTCCGGTAATGACCATAGAACACAGCATAGTTGTGAGACACAATAGGGATATTGAGGTGATCATCTCAGTACAGCAGACCAGTCAAACACTAATTAAAACAATTAACTATCATATCTTTCAACTCAATTTTGAACTTTAAACATAACTTTGAACGTGACTGTTTCATTTAGTTTTTTTGACTGTTTGTTGTACTGAGATGACCATTTCATTTCCACGTCAAGAACAGTGCGGTCTTCAATTTCTCTGCTATGTCTTTCCATTGTCTTGTAATTTCTTCAAAGATTTAGAGGACTTCTGTTTATCATTATCTTATCATAATTATCACAAGTGGTACTATGTATATAAATATATAAATAGTACTTGATTTGTTGAAAAATGTATATTTATTAACCACTGAAGGATGCAGACCCCAATTAATTCCCTTTGCTCGTGGTCTACGAATATAGTTCCTAATAAAAATATATGTGTATATTATGGAAGTGTATTATAGTTACATTTGTTGAAAATGTTATGGCTTTTTACGTAAATATCTTATGATCAAGCTTACGAATCAGTTGTGATTTAGTCAAAACTAATGATTTTATAAATGGATGTTGTGAATTGACCAAAGTTCAGAGGTCATATTTTGGAGTTCTACTTTCACTTTCACCAAGCATCAACCATGCGACCGACCAATTTGGCCAATGTAGGTGAATGAGGCAAGTAATATTCCTGGCAGCTGAAATTATTACAGGAATAACATGTAGATGAGGTGTGTAAAATATTTTTAAAATTGAGCTGGTGCAATTTTTTTATTTGCCCTTAAATTTGGTAAAAATTTGGTTGAAATGAATGTAAAAAATAAATGGGGTCTGTAGCCTGAAATAAAAACGATGTCTGTGTTTCCGTGTTTTATATGTTGCCTGTTATTTTTCGTCCTGTTCTTGTATGTGGTTGCTGGTTTTGTCTCTGCCCTTTAGGATTTTGACAGTCGGATGCCCAATTGATATCTCCGCTTCTTTTCTGATTAACAGGATCTGGTTTTCCTTTTCGGTCATCTGAAAGAAGATAATGAGATGTGGAAAAAATAAGTGTACCTAAGAAAGCCAACATAAATAAGCGACAATATAAAAAGAAAAAAAACAATGAAAAATAGCCAGCAGCCCCCAGCAGCAGCCTTCAACGAAGTCAGTGGGCACTGCTCAGTGTTGTACGATTGGGCCAAGTCAAAATAAAATGCATACAATTCAAATTCAGTCCTGAAACCGTCTCCATTAACAATTAAAAAACAAAAATGATTGAAACGACAAGTACAAGCAAGAGCTTTATCAAAGATTTCTGGCTTAAGACAGACACATATAAAATGTGGCAGTATTAAACAAGTTTTTGGGGCCTGTGCTCAATCAATAATCCTTAAAATTAAGGCACTAAATACAAATGACAACAAAGTTCCAGACAATAAATTTTGCTACGCCTGACGCGCGTTTCGTCTATTCAAGACTCATCAGAGGCGCTCTACCAAAAATATTGAAAATGCCAAACACTATGAATATGAAGAGCATATAACAGTATAACCAAAACTACCAAACTGGGGAACCAAATTATTAATAAGATATTCAACCTATGTCTGGGGTAGGAAGAACCTTAGGGTTTAGACAATTTTGAAATTTAGACGGATAATTTAAAGCTTTGATGTATTCTCCAACTCAAAAGTGTTGGTGCCGGAGCGGGCTAACCTCGGGGAATTTAAACTCCACCAGCAGTGCTAACCTTCACGTGTGCTCGAAATACAAATGACAACAAAGTTTCAGACAATAAATTTTGCTACGCCTGACGCGCGTTTCGTCTATTCAAGACTCATCAGAGGCGCTCTACCAAAAATATTGAAAATGCCAAACACTATGAATATGAAGAGCATATAACAGTATAACCAAAACTACCAAACTGGGGAACCAAATTATTACTAAGATATTCAACCTATGTCTGGGGTAGGAAGAACCTTAGGGTTTAGACAATTTTAAAATTTAGACGGATAATTTAAAGCTTTGATGTATTCTCCAACTCAAAAGTGTTGGTGCCGGAGCGGGCTAACCTCGGGGAATTTAAACTCCACCAGCAGTGCTAACCTTCACGTGTGTTCGAAATACAAATGACAACAAAGTGCCAGACAATAAATTTTGCTACGCCTGACGCGCGTTTCGTCTATTCAAGACTCATCAGAGGCGCTCTACCAAAAATATTGAAAATGTCAAACACTATGAATATGAAGAGCATATAACAGTATAACCAAAACTACCAAACTGGGGAACCAAATTATTACTAAGATATTCAACCTATGTCTGGGGTAGGAAGAACCTTAGGGTTTAGACAATTTTGAAATTTAGACGGATAATTTAAAGCTTTGATGTATTCTCCAACTCAAAAGTGTTGGTGCCGGAGCGGGCTAACCTCAGGGAATGTAAACTCCACCAGCAGTGCTAACCTTCACGTGTGTTCGAAATACAAATGACAACAAAGTTCCAGACAATAAATTTTGCTACGCCTGACGCGCGTTTCGTCTATTCAAGACTCATCAGAGGCGCTCTACCAAAAATATTGAAAATGCCAAACACTATGAATATGAAGAGCATATAACAGTATAACCAAAACTACCAAACTGGGGAACCAAATTATTACTAAGATATTCAACCTATGTCTGGGGTAGGAAGAACCTTAGGGTTTAGACAATTTTGAAATTTAGACGGAAAATTTAAAGCTTTGATGTATTCTCCAACTCAAAAGTGTTGGTGCCGGAGCGGGCTAACCTCGGGGAATTTAAACTCCACCAGCAGTGCTAACCTTCACGTGTGTTCGAAATACAAAAGACAACAAAGTTCCAGACAATAAATTTTGCTACGCCTGACGCGCGTTTCGTCTATTCAAGACTCATCAGAGGCGCTCTACCAAAAATATTGAAAATGCCAAACACTATGAATATGAAGAGCATATAACAGTAGAACCAAAACTACCAAACTGGGGAACCAAATTATTACTAAGATATTCAACCTATGTCTGGGGTAGGAAGAACCTTAGGGTTTAGACAATTTTAAAATTTAGACGGATAATTTAAAGCTTTGATGTATTCTCCAACTCAAAAGTGTTGGTGCCGGAGCGGGCTAATTTCGGGGAATTTAAACTCCACCAGCAGTGCTAACCTTCACGTGTGTTCTTATTTTTTTATATAATTTAACTTAAAGAAATTAAATCGATATACGTTCTGATTAACAAGGGATTACCGTAGACTACAGACAACAAGAACATACGAACCGTTGATGAACTCGGTAGAACAACCCCTGTTACTTACAGCTAGTTATGAATAATTCATCGAATGATTTAAAAAAAGGAAAAAAAACGAATAAACATTCGACACAACACTTTAAACAATTATCGAACTCGGAGGATCAATCTCAATGTCCAAGAGAAAAGACAAACTATGGAAGACATACTCGACAAATTATAGATCGCAATGGTCCTGATTTGGTACAGGCATTTTTAATGAAATAGTAGGTTAAACCAGGTTATATGGCGCACCAAACCTCCCTCTGCAGATGATTGCAGTTAAGCTGTGGCGTGGATGCACTTGTGGTGTTGCTGTTTACTAATATAGCTATGAAAATGAGGTGGAAATATAGGATGAATATCAAAGTAAAGCTTTCTTGTTCTTGATATTCATTTGACATTCCTTTCCGGTGGTAATTTATTATGTGAATATCAAATGATTATCAAACCAAAGATTATTTTCGTTCGATATTCATTTGAGATTCATTTCCGGTCTAGGTTTGTTATGTGACTATGAAATGAATATCGAAGGAATATCAAACCAAAGTTTATTTGTAATTCGTTATCCATTTGACGTTCGTTTAAAGCCTAGTTTTGTTTTGTGAATTTTCAAATGAATATCAAACCAAAGTTTCCGTCTGTTTGATATTCATTTGAAATTCGTTTCCGGTCTAAATTTGTAATGTAAATATCAAATGAATATCAAACTTCAGATAATTTTCATTCTATATTCATTTGACATTCGTTTCCTGTCTAGATTTGTTAGGTGCATATAAAATGAATATCGAATGAATATCAAACCAATGTTTCTTTGTCATTCGATATTCATTTGACGTTCGTTTTAGATCTAGTTTTTTTGCAAATATCAATTGAATATCTAACCAAAGTTTCCTTCCGCTTGATATTCATTTAACGTTCGTATAAGGCCTAGTTTTATCTTATGAATATCAAATGAATATCAACCTAAAGCTGTCTTTGATATTCATTTCACATTCGTTTCTGGTGTAAATTTGTTGTGTGAATTTGAATGGATTAGTTTCGTCGATATTCATTTGAGATTCATTTCCGGTCTAGGTTTGTTATGATGATATCAAATGAATATCGAATGAATATCAAACCAAAGTTTTTTTGTCATTCGATTTTCATTTGACGTTCGTTCAATGTCTCGTTTAGTTTCATGAATATCAAATGAATATCAAACCAAAGTTTCCTTCTGATTGATATTCATTGGCATTCGTTTCCAGTGTAAACTTGTAATGTGAATATCAAACCAAAGATTATTTTCGTTCTTTATTCATTTGAGATTCGTTTCCCGTCTAGGTTTGTTTTGTAAATATCGATTGAATATCAAACCAAAATTTATTTGTCATTTGTTTAAGATCTAGTTTTGTTTATGAATATCAAACCAAAGTTTCCGTCCGTTTGATATTCCTTTGACGTTCGAATAAGGTCTAGTTTTGTTTTTATGAATATCAAATGAATAGTTTTATATTCACAAAATAAAACTAGACCTAAAACGAACGTCAAATGAACTTTTGTTTGATATTCTTTCGATATTCACTAGATATTGACATAACAAACCTAGACCGGAAATGAATGTCAAATGAATATAGAACGGAATTATTCTTTGGTTTGACATTCACATTACAAATTTTCACCGGAAACGAATATCAAATGAATATCAAATAGAAGGAAACTTTCGTTTGATATTCATTTGATATTTACAAAAAAAAAATATATACTTTTTTTACCGTTTGATATTAAAGTTTGATATAAAAAGTTGAATATCGAATATCGAACATCGAATATCAGTCTCACTTTATTTAGGTTGATTCTTCTATATATATTAATTTTGTGTTGTATTTCATTAGAAATCTAATCATTCCGAAAATGTCTCGAATTTAAATTTTTTTGCACATTTCTAAGTGTATATTTATGCTGCAAATCAAAAACATCCTTTTGATTTATTATACGGGTAAGTAGCAGACATCCTTAAACAAAAATGTCTTTTTGACTTGTAAGATACAGCTTATCTGTTTTTGTGCATTTTTTCGTGTCATTTGTATTATTATTTTGTTTTCTTGTCCTATCTTTCAAATGTCCCTTTTTATACTGGCTTCCTTAAAGCTCTTTTTATACTATCAAATAGGAAGCTAATGTACAGTCTCATTAAATGTGATCAAAAAGAAAAAAAATCTTGACATGATAATCACACGAATAAGCGGAATTATTTTCCATTTATCTGTATTTAGCCAGAATAGAATATTACAAAATCTAACACTCATCATATAATAACTTTCTAGTTTAGTATATGAAACTTTAGGTATTAAAATGGTCATTATTTATTTTCTAGGAGGATTTTATGTTTTATTTCAATTATGTACGGCACAAGAAGAAATAGATGATGGTGAGTTGAGTATCGACATAAAAATATATCATTGAATCATAATTCTACTTGATCGTTCAGAAAATAAAGGTTATAACAAGACTACCAAATTTTGAAGATCAGTCTGAAATATTCAAGAGAAAAGACAATATAATGTAGACATACCGGAGAAGTTAAGGAAGGTCATGGTCCTGACTTGGTACAGGCATGTCAAAAATGTTTTAGATTAAACTAAGTTTTATTAATTTTTGGCCCCAATTCTCCCTATGACAGAAAATCCTATAAGCATACAGTTTAGTTCTTAGACTATATGTTACAATTGTCAGTTTTCTGTCTAATTCGATGGTTTCTTTGGGTACTCCGGTTTTCTATGCCATTAAAACTTACCGTTCTTTATGTCAAAGGTGTGTCAAAAAGGACGCGAAATCCAAAGAACAGAAATATTTTCTCAAGGTCTAACAATTTATAATAAATAAAATGAAAAGAAAATGTTTCCTTTAAAAAATTATACAGATTTTTGTTTTGCTTCTATATAACTTATATAACGTTATCAATGAAACATTCCAATAGTCAAGTTTCCCTTTCTGTGTAGCAACATTCCGTCCGCTCCAGCATATGGAGTTTACGTATCACGATTGATTCGTTATTCCAGAGCATGTAGGTAGTATAACGACTTCCTTGGTAGAGCAACATGACTGACAAGCAAATTGTTAACACAGGGAATTTTATTTTACGGAAGACAACATGTGCTTGTAGACAAATACGAATTTCTATCCCCCAGATGATCAAAGGTGTTGGTTTGACATAGAGATCGGTAGTGTCATCCTTTCAGGATTTGACTAACAATAAATCGATCTTTGAATGGAATTCACGTTGCTAATACCGTTTGGTCGTTTCGTGTGTTTTGTTTCGTTGTGATTATTTTTTGTCATCCGCTTTGTTTGGTATAATGTTGTTTGATTAAAATTCAATTAAATAGAAGATTAATAGAATATAATATAATAGGGAAGGAAAAGTTGTCACGTTTATCATAAACTTTGGTTTGATAAATGTAATTAATCTAAATCCAAAATTGACAACTATCACCGGTATCGTTAGCTGTCTTCAATGTTTGTTCCAAAGGATAGATTTCCAGAATGAAATTAGAGATTGTAGAATTGTTTTGTGCATGAAGGTCGTCAGAAAATCTATAAGTATTATCATAAGTTTCGATTAAGTTTTGTTAACAAGTTTAGCCATAAATCATTATTCATTACAGTTTGAGAAAATGTCAGCTATAAGGTGGGGAAAATTGGTTTCCATAGGACTGCCAAATACCTGGCGATAAACGTGTTTACCAAATAAAGGTAATAACAAAATTACCGAACTGGGAGGATCAATCTCAATGTCCAAGAGAAAAGACAAAACATGGAAGACACACCAGAATAGTTGAAGATCGCAATGGTTCTGACTTGGTACAGACATTTCAAATGAAATAGTGGGTTAAACAAGGTTTTATGGCGCGCCAAACCTTCCTCTTCCTTTGCGATCTTATGGACCGGTAGTACCACACAACGCAACACGGTTGTGAAGACATAATAGAGATGATAAGACGATCATCTCAGACAACAATCAGCAAAACACTTATCCAAACAAACACTGAGCAATACGTTCAACTTAATTTTTAGTTTTTCCACCAGTAGTTGATAACGAAGGAAAAATTTTATCAGGGACCGTATGAGCCGCATTTTTTGTAACCTTGGTCTAAGAGTCGGTCACGGAGACAGCGGTGTCGTATCTAAAAATAAGAAAAAGTGTACAAGCCCTGGTATATCTGTTGTGTGTATTTGGTGTTGGTTTTGTGTTGTGTTTGGGTTTTCTCTAACTATGAATAAATACGACTTTCAGGTTCAAATTCTATTCAGACTCTAAGATTTACAAAACATAATAGCATAGAAACGATTCATAACGTCACTGAAAACTAGACGACGGCGCCGATGCCGACGTTACATATTCCCGCAATTCTCAACATTCTGGGGGCCGCGGAAAAGAAAATAATCACTGAAAAAAACTTAAAATAAAGTTACATACAGATCGGTCATGAAAAAGTTATACATACAGATCGATCATGGAAAAATTAAAGTCTCTAGTAAACAAAAGTCTCTGGTCACAAAAAAGTCTCTAATCACAAATGCTTGCATCTCCGGGGCCAGAACGAATGACATCTATTCCTGTCTTTGAAGTTCCAAAGGATATTGTTTTGTCCATAAATCGTGAACATTCCTTCGTCATTTGATAATCGGCGGATGACATTTCGAGTCATTTGTTCAACGTTTTCTTTCTGTCTTGACAACTCTTGGCAGGTTTCTTTCCACGGTAGTTTTGAAGCGTACTTTCCAACTTCCTTTGAAATTGTAGTCTCAATAAAGTTATCAATTGCTTCGGCCTTTTCATTGTGCGATTCGATCTCTTTTGTAACTGATTGGGGCATCTCGTGTGATAGAAATACATTCATCGTTGAAATTGGGTGTTTTCCTGTGGTAGTTGGTACTGGTCCTGATAACAGATACCCTAACTTTGAACTAACGGCAGTAGGCCCGTGTCCACGAATAACATGATCTTGAACAATGTTCCAATAAAAGTCAGCACCAACTAAAATAGATACTTCAAAGGACTCTGTATCTGTGACTGGATGGGCAAGTGATAATCCACGTAAGTAATGTAGATCATGTGCAACTTTTCTACTCTGGTTTTGTATGGGTGACGCAATTCTCGGTACTATGAGTACTTTGATCGGAATGATTTCTCCATTGTTAGCTTTGATTTGTACAGTTGTTCTATTTAAATTTCGAACTCCGTTTGTTTTGTCTGCAAATGATGTTATGTCAATAGTTTCCGAGCCTTCCTTTTCTACTTCAAGTTTAGTGGCTAATTCTTGGCTTATGAATGAACGCTGCGCTCCTTCATCAAAGAAAATATCTGCTTCTGTTTGGCTATTCCCGGACATAACTTGTGCGACTGCAGTTTTCAAAAGGATTTTCGATGGTTCCTGGTTTGCAGAAACGTTTAATATCGAAGCGTCGGATTTATCTTTCTTGTGTAACTGATCTTGTTTCTCCGTTTTTTTTTTTACTCTATCTTTCTGGCATAGTGAGGAGTGGTGTTTGCGGTGACAAATGCGGCAGTCATATTTGGAATGGCAATCTGAAACTCTATGTGTACCAAAACAGTTGAAGCATAACTTCTTCTCTTTTATGATTGCGACTCTTTTCTCGCGTTCGATTACATCTTTGCAGTCCACTGAGTGGTGGCTACCTTCACAATAAACGCACCACTTTTTATTATCTTGGTATTTGGCGGGTTTGCTTGTACGTCCTTTACTATAATCTTTACTAACATTTACAATGAAACTTGCGGTTGGGGTGGCAAATGTGCTCTTGTCAATGACTTGACTAGATTCTTGTATTGATAATTCTTTACCTATGGCATCTCTAAGTTTTTGTATTGACCAATCATCACCTCCGTTTTCACGTGTAATATTTCTCCTAAATTCATACGGTAATTTTCCTACGATGACGGGTATCAAAAGCGAACCAAACATGTCCTGACATTGTCCCAAGGACTCTAATCCTCTGATATAAGCTTCGGCGTTGTCATAAAATGACCTGAGACTCTCTAGGTGCTCATCAGGGGCGGGCATATCTAGTAAGGCTCTCATATATGCATTCGTAATTTTGTGCGTTTGACCATACCTGCTTTTGAGTAAATCAATGGCTTTCTGATAGTTAAGATTGGTTAATGTCAATCCTGAAATTACGCTTGCGGCTTCAAATTGTAGAAGTGATTTTAGGTAGGAAAATTTCTGTACATCTGTCAATGTGTGATTGGAATGTCTGGTAGATTCAAACGAATCCCAGAAGTACTGTCACTCAAGTATATCTCCGTTGAAATTTGGTAGGGATAGTTTAGGCAAACGATGATTTTGGCTAGACGTGGAGCTTGAAAATGACAATTCATTACGCTGATATGTTTGACTAGTACTTGGTATAAACTCTGGAACGTTGGTGCGAAGCATTGAACTATTTGTAGATGAAGATGATTTAAGATATTTCTTAAACTTACGAAGTTTGTTGTCTAGTTCTAGGTAGTAGTCATCTGTGTCTGTGACTTCCGCGGTGATATCTTCCGATTCCGTCTTGTTGACAATCTGTTCATCTAGCGTTTCCAATGCGGTCCTTTTCTTCTCGATTGCACCAAACAGTGATGAAAGTTCCTCGGTGTCGACATCTGTTTCGGCAATGGCGTCCTCCAACTTTCTGATGTTTTTCGTCACTGCTGCTCTGTTTCCAGCTCTTAGCGATTTGAGTCTGTTGACGTCCATTCTATCTCTCCTGGAATCCTGGTCCATCGGTACCAAATGTTGTGTGTATTTGGTGTTGGTTTTGCGTTGTGTTTGGGTTTTCTCTAACTATGAATAAATACGACTTTCAGGTTCAAATTCTATTCAGACTCTAAGATTTACAAAACATAATAGCATAGAAACGATTCATTGAAAACTAGACGACGGCGCCGATGCCGACGTTATATATTCCCGCAATTCTCAACAATATCGAATAAGTTGTGAAATATAAACACCAATAGCAGATGAGGTAGGTATGTTCCTTTCAAGGTTAGGGAAATTAATAATTTCAAAATTAAAGTCATCTCTTTTATCGTAATTTTTTGTACTTACATGACTTAGATGACCATCTTTGCCATATTCGAGATGCAAATCCAAGAACGTATGTAAATGTTATCTTACAATTATTTTATTGCAGTAATATTTTCTGCATCAGTCCAGCTATTAAATTGTTAGCTTATGTTCAATCGTTACATTTATATTTACATCTCTCATAAGAAAAGGTATAACAAAACTCTATAACTGAGATGATCAGTCAATCGTATTGAAATACATTACACAGACATTGGAAATTTTGATTTTAGTTTCATTAATATTCGCACTTTGGATCTTGCATTCATACTTCACAAGCATGATATGCCCGATTTCATATGTACTATATTATTATTAATATTATGTCACACGCCGTCAGACTTGTCTTACACGAATTTACCAATAGAATTTAATACTATTTCAACGACAAAAATTCCATTCGTTGAATTCAAAATTGTTTAAAACCCCAGGTGTCTTTCCTTTTACTGCACGTGGTCGATATTCTCGTTGCTGGCATTGGCTTCCCTGTTTGAAATTGTTTGGTTTTCTGGTACTTCTTTTGGGTTTTGACCTTCCAATGTTTTGATTCAAATGCTGTTTAAGAGAGGTTACTCCTGAAAATATGCAAACTCCTTCGCAGTAGGCCTATCCTTCCCGACAAAAATAAGTCAGGATTATCCCACTGCTATAGGCTTGTATGAATTCCATCAAGATTCTTGATAAATTTTTTTAAGTTAATAAATTTTCTAAATTTTCCTAGAGTTAGCCATGAAAACATAAAATTTTCTGTATTAATTTTTTTTCTTCGAAGAATTAATTCAATTTGTTGTAAAACCGGTTTAAATGAGTACGCACTATTTCAAAGTGAATTAAAGTAGAAGTATTTAGTCTATACTATAAACAATGTGGTTGCGCAATGAATTTTGATATATGTGAGTACTTTTCATGGTTTTTAATTTAGACCGTTTATAGTTGACTTACTCGAGTTAACCCTAGTAGAGAAAATTTCCATAATGGCTGGGTAGGGTCATGCGCACTATATTTGTCAACTGAACAAGTTATTTTTGTATTTGGGTAAATGGTGTACATTTTGTCAATAGAACGGGGGCTCTAGTATAAAGTTGACAACAACGATAATATTATAATAATTAAACTTTAAAACTTTTAAAAATTAAAATACAAACATTATTTTTAAATGACATAATGTAAATTTAACAAAATATATGTATTGTTTTAAATTTAAAGTCACATTGTCGCAGGTAAACTTTACTCATGACGTCACGTATTCTACCAACCCTGCTTTTCCCAGAGTTACACCCGAGAAGGGGTTAAAGGTCATTGGGTAAACCCGAGTACGAACTCAGGTCGTTTATTTGTTACTCAAGTTAACCCTAGTTGAAAACAGCCTTAGAGAGTAGGTGTCAAAAAGAGGTCATTGAAAAGAAGCTCTGAAAGCCTGGTGCAAAGATTAGTGTACGGACCTTTACGGACGGGAACTGGAACTGTGAGGAGTTTGTAAAATATGCATATACAAAATAATCAAATTACCCTTTTTATATCCATTTCGGTATTTGTATCATATGATGTAATACTTTTTTCTTCAATGATAGGTTTACACTAAGACAAATCGCGATCTGAATTTATGTTTATCTTCCCGTAATTATCTCCGATTTATGCTTAGTTAGATAGTTGAGAACTTGAGGAATATAACCCCTTAAAGCTCAGGAGTATATTTTTTGGTGAAAGAAAACAATTGCTAATACAAAAAACTATTATTATTTTGAATGCATACATGTATCATGTCTGAAATAAAACACACGGTTGTCAATAGAACTATAACTAATTTGTTTCTGTGAAGAGCTTGGTACATTGTTTAACAAAAAATCATTTTCAATAAAAATACCATATTTGCTCGTTAAAACTTATTGTCAAAGAACATTAAAAATGTGATGAATCTTTTGATAATTTGCAGGCATAGGCTGCTACAATAAATTTGATAACGGTATCAGCTATAATGGAACGGCAAGCTCGAGTACAATAATTGATTACTCAAATAAAACATGCTTAAACTGGAACTATGTCAATTCGCCAAATTGGCCATATAGAGCAAACAACAATTTCTGTCGTAATCAAGATGCCAAGACTTTTCGTCAGCCATGGTGTTATACCAATAAGACAACGTACGAATTTCGATACTGTGATATTCCAGTATGTGGTAAGTACAGCATTGATAAACTAAATATAAAAACGAAATGTAACTCGACAAGATTTTGTTTCACATTATCAATCATCACAATGCTTTCAACAAGAAGCAATGAACTCTGCTCGATTTACCCTCAGAGGGACTTGAGCTAATACTGGAACACGTATTGGCAATGCTGCCTGCATAATGAGTTGTGCCATAGACCACCATACAAGCTATATTTCTATATCAATATATTGCAGCAATCTTGATTTATAAAGCCAAAATAATATATCTTTGTAAACATTTAAATCGACTTTTTTCACGAAACATTTTTTTTCATTGTTAGAATTATTTCATAAGGCAAAAATCACTTATCAGAATTTTTGTTTTTGTTTTATCACAGATCAGATTCGGAATATTTAAAAGCAACCCCCCCCCAAAAAAAAACAAGCCTCATTCAAATGAAATGGTCCGTTCATAATCTTTAAATATCTTCATCTAATTTCAAATTCTGGAAAAAACGTTGGAGTCGCTGATTTAGAATTGAAATTCCATTGTTTTCAATAATGCAGAATTTTCAAAAAGGTCAGCAAATATGTGTTTATATTATACGTTACTGGAAATGCAGAAAATTTTAAATTACAATTTTGCTCTCCAATGATTATCAAACTAAAATGATCAATGTCATTTTTTAGAATAGAGTAATGTTTTTGTTTTGAAATCCTTTTAATGATAGTGCAAAACTAAAAAGTAACCAGTATACAAAAATCATGATTAGTAGGGAAATTTGGTCCGTTATTGAGTAAGCGATGATAAAACCCGACCTTTAAAGATGCATGATTATAATTAATGATAAGTAGAATGATACTAATTAAGAATAGACGATACCTTCTATCCGTGTTCAGACAAACAAGTTACGAGGTTTTTTTACTTGCCGATGTTTGTACTCACTTCATAACCTTTCTTGAGCAAGGGCAACAACCAAGAAGCAATATAATAATGTGTTAAAAATCCTGGTTTAACCACATGCTTTTGTCTGTACCAAAACCGGACCCTTGGGATCTGCATTTTTTTCTGGTGTGCTTTTCTTTTTTTGTCACATGGCACTCTATCACAAAAGTCATAATTACTCTGCATGTCAATATTGACGACGAACTATTGCGTTACGCAAGCTTTATTAGCTGGAGCATACAAATGCAGCTACACAAAAGTGAAAGGAAGTCATTACGTTTGTCAGAGAGCTTCACAGACCACAAATTAAACAAAACTGGCAATTAAAAAGATTTAAATGGAAAACAGCTAGATACACTAGAAATGAAAAAAATTATTCTAAGTTTAAATTTAATTTTACGTCGTCTATTAGCCTGTTTGGATGAATTAGAACCCCCACAAGTGTGGCTTGGTCTAATGAGAGGATACAGTTTAACAGCTGCAAATGAAATGATTGGCATGACTGATTTGAAAACAGAAGCATAATGACTTAAATGGACAATTTTGTACGAACATTAAATATAAATCACATTTTATAACATAAAAATGTACATTAAACCTATCATCAATCTAAATGGTGCGTTGATCTTACATAATCATAAACTTTTCAGACGGAGATTATTCGATACAAAGTAAGGTCTATTTTTTTCAACATTTGATACACGATATGACATGAAGATGGCAGCTCGTCTTTCAGTTTGAGAAATAAACGCCTTTTCGTAACTCTTTGCTTAAGGAATAGCTTCGTATCCGACAGATGTATTTTTTTAGATTCAAAATATAGAAAAAAAACATTGTTCTGCACAAAATTTAGACGATTTTACTCCTAACGCGCCAACTTATTGAACGTTTAACGTGCTCTTTTTAGACCGAACCTTGTAGGAATGCGTTCTCATCTAATTTTTAAAATTCTCATGCACAATTTTTAGCTTTTTTCCATCAATTTTTGCCGAAATTGCTTAGCTGAGCAAATAATCAAGACAAAAACACACTCTTTTGAATAAAATTGTAATTTTGTTTCCAGATGTACCTTTTTTGCCTACCAAGAAGTACGATAACTTAGCATTTTTTTGGACATTGTATGCAAAAGTGATGTGTTTTAGTGGCTAAAAAATATTGAGGACACGATATGTGTAAATAAAACCCGAGTCAGCATTTTTCGTAATTTTTTATGCAGATTTGAAAGAAATAGTTAGATTTTTTTATTTTCAAGTCCGTGTGTTAGCATTCCGACCAGGTGTATGCAGAATCATTTTAAATATGTTGAAACTTTGTTTTTCATGTCCGTATGCTAGCATTCCAACCTGATGTATTCAGAAATCTTTTAAATTTGTTGAAATTTGGTTTCTCTGGTCCATATGCCTGCATTCCAATCTGGTGTGTGCAGAATCCTTTTAATTAAGTAGAAATTTGGTTTCCTAGGTCCGTATGCTAGCATTCAGACCTGGTGTATGCAGAATCCATTTAATTATGTTGAAATTTTGTTTCCTAGGTCCGTATGCTAGCATTCCGACCTGGTGTGTGCAGAATCCTTTTAATTATGTTGAAATTTGGTTTCCTAGGTCCGTATGCTAGCATTCAGACCTGGTGTATGCAGAATCCATTTAATCATGTTGAAATTTGGTTTCCTAGGTCCGTATGCTAGCATTCCGATCTGATGTATGTAGAATCCTCTTAAAGACATTGAACTTTTGTTTGTCAGGTCTTGTATGCTGAATCACGCGAAAACAGTTTATGTTTGGTCTCTACATATGTAGCATTCCAACCTTATACACACAGAAGTACATGTACGTGATAATGTTTTATAATGTGCAAAACCATGAGAGAACTTGCATGTAGATCATTTTCAACATTTATATACACAGTAAGGAACTCTAGATCTTAAAATGATAAGTGAATAGCTAACATACGGACTCAATGATCTACTAGTTTTTAACGTGGGACAGCAAAGTTTCAACATGCATAAGGAGGTCTGAACCACCTAGAGTAACCAATGCCAGTGGTCCATTTTAAAGATGAATGGATGTATATGAGTTTGTAAGAACATAAAACAATATTCAATTTCAAGCAACGAGATAGCGTTTTTGGTATCCGAACCTAGCAATAAATTTTACTCTTTTTTTCAATTTCATCAAAACTCTTACTTTAAATAAAGTAAAATAAAGAAAATACCAAAACTACCGAACTGGCATGGGATATACAATTTCAAATGTCGAAGACGAAAAGACAATGCATGGCAAAGACACGACGAAGAAATTGAAGCTAGCAAAGGTCCTGACATTTCAAAAGAAATGGTATATTCACAAATTTTTATGGCTTTAAAACCTCCCTTTTTTATTGAGATCGTATACATTAGTCACGGTCTGTCTCAGTCTGGAAGTATAGCATTAGTGAGATTGAGGGATACATAAAGTTTATATAACACGTTTGACACACACTACCATTTAAAAAGAAACTATTTAGAGTTTGCTACAATTAATTCTAACGGTACAAAAGTCATTAATGTTAAAAATATTGCTGGTTGAGATTTTTTTAAAAATAACAAACACGGTGTCCACAAATGGATGTTAGCTAAATTCATGATGTCAGAATATGGAAACACCAATGCAAATACAAATGCTTGCTACATGTTCAGACACGTGATCCTTCTATTTTCTTAATATTGATAAGATGTCTGTGCTACAAAAGTCTTCCCACTTTTAATACTTGGATTATAAATTAAGTGCAGTCTTTTTAAAATCTTGGAAGAGCGGCTTCTATCCATGGATTCCTATACGATATCATTTTGCTTTTTTTCTTTTTTAACCAATGAATATAATGGCAGGTGAATGACAAAGCTTGGCGTCGTTGTCACATACGGACTGAAATGAAAAGGGTAAAAACATTATTATATTACATTATGAAAATTATAATAATTTTTCACAGTACTAGGCAGTATGAATAGTTGCAAACGCTCCTATTTTATGGTGTAAAAGCTGTAATTACATAACAAACAAATAAAACAATCACATATTTTTTTGGTTTAAAATAAATGTCCAAATTTCTTCCTCATCTGCTCATACTAAATATAGATAATTTTTATGCTTTTTATGACAGAAATATTCCCAGACGACGTTGGCATCGTATAATAATATTTTTTTAATAATCTGTGTCAAGTTGAGTACTTTACATCTTTCATATTAAATTATAAACTATCAGGGCCATAGCTTAACTATTACCGTACAATTCTACTCCTTTATAATTGTCATAGGCTGGAAAGCAAAGTAGTGCGGTGACCTTCTCTTTCGGGGTGGTGCAATTTGGTCAGCTGGTCGGAATCCAGATTAATTTGTCCCAAGTATAAAAAAATACTTTCAAGTGTAAATAATTAAAGAAGAATCCGGACAGAATTATTATTTATCGTACATGAATTAAATGCGTCACAAATGAAATGACCAAAAACTGCTGGCACCGATCATGCCCCCCTCCCCCCCCCCCCCAAATCCAACTAATGTTACACACCAAATCCAACTAATGTTACACACAGGCGTTTGGGTTCAGGATTACTTTTTTTATTAATAACGTGTATATAAAAAAATTTCACACTCGTCTATTCAGGATTACTTTTTTTATTAATAACGTGTATATAAAAAAATTTCATACTCGTCTATATACTATTTCCACGAGTATGAAAATTTTTATATACACGTTATTAATGAAAAAAAAAATCCTGAACCCAAACGCCTGTGAACGAAACTAGAAAAAAATATACGCTTACCCGCAAGATTGTTGTCAACGAATGTTGTCAGACAGGACAGCATTGAATACAGGTACCCATGCACGCTTTTCTTGTGTGGTCAGAGTGGAAGACGGTCAAGCAGCAGCTCGTGCTCCACGTGCTGCCACCCGGCCGATTACATATAACACGAGTTTTCAAAATATAGTGCAAATTCTTCTCGTAGTTTAACAGAATTTTAAACTATCAAACTCTTTGTATATAAGAAAATTTACGTTTAAGAGATCAAGAAAATTGTGTTTGTTGTTCTTAAATGAATTGATAAAATAGTGCGTAGAAATTCAACGAACTACTATTTACATTCAGCAATGTTTACAAACACGGAAGAGTGTTTTGAAAACGGATGGATTTTGTAACCGATTATTCAGCACACAAACAACATATGAAGTCAAAAGGTAAGTAATATTATGAATAATTTTTTATGCTGTCCTACTGATGCCAATACACGTCAGTGTGAAACATGAATATAACTTTTGACTGGACACCATCCTTGTACACAACTGTACAATGTTGACATCGGGTCAGTGTACTTTTAATTGGCACCTGTAACATATTTCCTGGTGTTTTTATTTTGTTTGTGTGGGAAGTACAATTATATTATTTCAAAAGTAATTTGTTTCGTGTTTGAATAACTAACATCAACAAATTTATATCACGGGGATGGGGGGACTTCCATTACAAAGGTAGGTACATATGTGCGGCTCTAAAGTTCTGCTTTTTGGGGTTCTCAATATGTGAAAAGGGTGGAAAGTTCTGATGTTGCATATATGATAAGGTTTACTTTTCACAAATGTCATATATCAATAGAAAAAGAGTGACCGGGCATCCACGTTTTGCCTCCTTGTAACCCTAACTGTACACGCATAAGACCCTGATAACTTTTACCATTCTGTTTCAAACTTTTAATTCAATAGAATATCTAAAAAAAAAACATGTCAAGTTTAAGCATATTCTGTGTAATTTCAAATGCATTAAGGTTCATCTGTACCTTTCTTTAAAACATGGCGTTATTTTTAATCTATTTTCAGTATATGCACAGCCGAAACTGTACATAAAATTGAAATATAAAGTGTAGCTGGACCTAGATATTAAAATTTCTTACCTTTTCTCTATGAATTCTTCCCGAAAATATCCTTTATTTTAGAGATCTCTTTTTTCTCCGCTTTTAAAAACACCCGATTTTAGGCTAATATCACTTTCACCCTTTCTTGTGGCCTCAAATTGCATGCAATTTTCAAAAAGGGATTTAACTAAAAGTGTTCACTTCGTTTCATGTAAGAGGCACAATTGGGCTAGTTTGTCCTTTTTCAATTTAAAATCTGAACAGGAAAAAAAAGAGATCTTTATTTTTAAGGAACTTAAAATGAAACATTGATAAAAATTGAATCAGAAATTACCATATCTAGGTCCAGCTACGCTTTATTTTATTATTTTATTTGTAGTTTTTGTTCTGCATATACTGAAAAATAGGTAGAAAATTTCGCTATTTTTAACAAAAGGTACAGCATCTTCGCTAGCCAAGGGTTACGATCCGCTATCTCTCCTCTTCACCCTTGGCAGATCTAGAAGGTTTTTGTAATCTCAATATTTTAATTATCTCCCTTGAAGCAATATCAATTCAAAGTTAAAAAAAATATTTTCATCCAGATAGTTGCAAAAATAGGAGATATTTCAATCCATTAACGACAAACATTTATCTACAGATAAAATAAAGGTTATTTTGGTAAGATTTGATCAAAACTGCTAATATTTTTTGCAAAAATAATAATTATTTATCACCTTTGTAAACCCATATGTTTGTTAACACATTGTTTAAAAATGGAATTAGAGCTAATTGTGTCTTCCAGAATTCCGACCAGTACCTCCTCGTGGTGGAAGACGGGCCCTGTCTCCAGGGCGTATGTACCTGGAACAGCTAACACTGGCGGTGGTGTGTCATGGGCTGGACGACCCATGGCACATAGCGAGTCTATACCTGTTTAGGTATTAAAGTCGACGCAGAGGGGCTTTCCCCTAGTCGCGACTATAAATACCCATCAGACAGAGCTAATTGATTGGATGCAGCAAACTTTCACTGCATCCAATCAGATGAGAGAATGTATGACCATATCTGCCAAGGGTGAAGATGAGAGGTAGCGGATCGTAACCCTTGGCTAGCGAAGATGAAGGTACAGATGAACCTTAAAAATATATGAATGGCTGTCTTTTTATTTAAGCAGACCAATACCGGTATATGAATATGGTGGATATAAAATTTCGGGGCCGCCATCTGTATCCTTAGGCACGGACCATTTGATTTTCTGGGGGGGCCCGGGATTTTGCCTTGAGCCGGGAAATTTTTTTCGCCCGCTTTGCGGGCCAGATTATTTTTTTCACACACATATTAAGCAAGGAAATTTTGTTGGCATGATTTTTTTTTTTATTTCAATTGGCAAGATTGAAACCAGATTATTTTTTTCAACCTAGGTGCTGGCCAGATTATTTTTTTTTTACAAAAATCAGGGCCGGGAAATTTCTTTCAAAAAAATCCCAGGCCCCCCCCAGAAAATCAAATGATCCGTGCCTTAATTACTTGGAGTTACCCTCCCCCCGTGATTCAAATAAAATTGGGTTCTCTATTCACAAATCATCTTCGCTAGCCAAGGGTTACGATCCGCTATCTCTCCTCTTCACCCTTGGCAGATCTAGAAGGTTTTTGTAATCTCAATATTTTAATTATCTCCCTTGAAGCAATATCAATTCAAAGTTAAAAAAAATATTTTCATCCAGATAGTTGCAAAAATAGGAGATATTTCAATCCATTAACGACAAACATTTATCTACAGATAAAATAAAGGTTATTTTGGTAAGATTTGATCAAAACTGCTAATATTTTTTGCAAAAATAATAATTATTTATCACCTTTGTAAACCCATATGTTTGTTAACACATTGTTTAAAAATGGACTTAGAGCTAATTGATTGGATGCAGCAAACTTTCACTGCATCCAATCAGATGAGAGAATGTATGACCACAAAAATCCTTCTATATCTGCCAAGGGTGAAGATGAGAGGTAGTTCTTCCAGAATTCCGACCAGTACCTCCCCGTGGTGGAAGACGGGCCCTGTCTCCAGGGCGTATGTACCTGGAACAGCTAACACTGGCGGTGGTGTGTCATGGGCTGGACGACCCATGGCACATAGCGAGTCTATACCTGTTTAGGTATTAGAGTCGACGCAGAGGGGCTTTCCCCTAGTCGCGACTATAAATACCCATCAGTCAATGAGAGGTAGCGGATCGTAACCCTTGGCTAGCGAAGATGTTCACAAATAAGATCTGTACTCCAAGGTTATTGTGCTGTTAATCGCAAAATATCCATGTGTAACTTAATGTAACAAGAAAAAAAGGAAATATAGTTTTTAATTCATAATTTCTCGAAAGTTCTTCTGATAATCAGAAGAACTTTCGAGAAATTATGAATTTTAAATGGTTTTCACTGTGACTATGCGAAATTCAAAGTGTAAATGATGAAAAATTGCCAACGCACAGGTTCCATTAGGGACAGACCATTTAACTTGAGAGGGGGGCCGGGGGGGGCTTGTTTTTTTTTTGTTTTGGTCAGAAAATTTTGTTTCCGCGCGACATTTATTTTTCGAATGCATTGTTACAGAATATTTTTTTCATTATTAGCATTATTTATATGGCAAAAATCCTTTTTCAGAATTTTTTTTTCTTACCCCGAGCTGACAAAATATTTGTTTCATTAAAAAATATTTTCAGAATATATTATTTAGGAAAAAACAAGCCCCCCTTTCAAGTTAAATGGCTGGTCCCTGCCGTAAAAAGCGCTTGAGAAACAATAATTTTACGTATTATTTTAACTTCAAGTATTAAAACAGTAAAATTACTAATATTATATTCTTTTCTGTTACCAAAAGACGCAGTCACAGTGGTTCCTTTTAATGTTTTTGACACCTTGACTAGAAAAAAGTGATTTAAAATAATTTTCAGAAACTTTCTAACGATTTGCATATACGAAATATAGATGCTCCCGGCGATAATTCACTTGTTAATTATATCTAGAGTACATAACACATACATGTAGAAACATTGTAAGGAGATTCGGGCACCGTGCAGAACGTCAATATTTATTGAACGCATTCAAGACAAACTACGTTTGTGGAGTCAACTTTGTGCGCGACGTCATAATAATTTTACTTTTTAAATATTTACTTATGTTTCTATGAAAATAGTTTTGACAAAAACTTTATTCATCTTTGAACAGAGACCATTTCATAGTGCAACCATACAATAAACAACAAATAAGGACATGAAACAAAAATATTTCTTGATATTTTGGTGCAAAAACTTTTAAAATCCGTTTAGAAATGAAAGAATTTTTTTTAATTCAACATAGAAATCAATAGGAAAAAAATTAGGTGACCGAATACTTTTGCACATATCTGTAGATAGACCCACTACAACGTTAAGCCTGTAGGTAAAAGTAAGCTAAAGAGCGCTCAAAACATGGGGTATGTGCTCCCTCCAGGTGGTTGAATGGTCTTGAATGGATTGGAGTGTAACTGTCAAAATGAAAGCCGGTGTCTTCAGGATAAAAATGCGGAAAACCTGACGGCTAATGAAAGTAGTCACCGTGTTGTGAAAATGTCAACACACGATAAAGAACCCTGCTACAGATATCAATTAGAGTAGGACACGTAGAATCCTCTGGGGGAAGCTAAATTGCCCGATCCAACCCAAACTTCCTTTTTCATGTGGCTCGTGTCCCTAGTTCCTCCATTTCATCTAACACTCGTTATGTTTGTTTTTATCACCCTATTTCATGTTCATTTTCCTAATATAGCCGAAATCGTTCTGCTTTTAGTCGGTAAAGCAATAAATAACGAACTGTTAACAAAATTTAGGTTAGAAAAAATGGTTTGATAATTATTTTCTTTTTAAATGTTAAATATGAAACTAAATAATTAAGTAAATACATAGAGAAAAAAATTAAAGCCTGAAATACTTTTAGTTTAGCGTTTATAATTCTCAACTTTTTGAACAGTTTGAATTCGATTTTCATCTTTCGAACTCAAGATGTACTGTTGGAGGCTGTCTTTTTAAATGAGCACAACAACAGGTACACGTGCTTGTCCCTAGCTGTACAGTTACTTCATTATATGCATTGGTATACATGTATCACTATTAACTCTATTACATAAATCATTTTCAGTACATCATACTGATCATAATTCTCCGACTATTTAAAATAATCTATATTTTATTTTTTCAGACCATTAAAGAAGACGCAAGTCAAATAGGTCTAGGCCCTTCCATCTGGATTTTAGAGAAAGAGAAAAATGTGGATGTTTAAAGAAACAAACAGCAATAACCAACATGATTCTATCGATGGTCCGGAATATCTTTAAGAAGGAAATATTATAAGAAAGTCGAAGAAATTTACCGACCTGTGCAAAAATGCCACCTAGTTGATTTAGATTTGGATTAAAGAAACAGTTACTGTATTAACTTGTACAATTTGTGTGTGAATCTGTACTACATATACATTGTACAAGTTGAACAAGAGACTGCATTCAAAAATAAATTTATTGGCTTTATTTCATTGACATATTTTTATACCCCACGCAACGAATTTGCGAATCGTATAATGTTTTTACTTGTCCGCTGTCCGTGATCAATATTTCCATAACAGTTTTCTCGGATATTAATAATTCAGGATTCAGGATACATTTGCAGGTCTGTCGATTATCAACTTCATGGTTAACAAGCTGACTTTTTTTCGCTGAATTATTTTCGTAACAGATTTTTCAGCAACTATTAGTAGTATGCTTTTGATATTTGGTATGTAATTTGAATAGGTAGGGGTCCCATGTGGTGGGATAAGTTTTCAGGTCTGTGAATCATCTACTTCCTGTTTAAAAAGCTGACTTGGAAAGACAACGACGCTGACTTGTGACTCCTTACTCAAAATAGACCTCTGTCCAAAATGTAGGCACGTGGGGTATGTGATGACTGTGCTCACTAAGGGTCTTTCATTGCAGTTGGAGCAATATCATCATCAGCATATGTTTTTTTTTGTATTCTGTTTTGATTTGTTTGCAGAATATGCATTTGTCATTTAATATCATACTAGGATTCGCTTCTCTTTTCTCTTGTTTCCCAGACTTTCTTCAACACTATATCACTACGAGGAAGTACTAGTATTAAATATCGTCAGAACAGACAATATCAATGCAGTTTAACATTGAAGTATTAAAGAAACATTGTTATGTCTATGTCAACATGATTTCTCTCTGTTTGTTGTCATTTTTTGTTGTTTATCATTGGTCAACACTGAAAATTGTTAGGTTTCTAAGCAGTGATCTAGTGTACAACTGAAAATGTGAATTTCGTGCAATTGTCAAATTGCAGATAAAAAAATAATAAAACAATATGAGAGTGTTAAGTATTTATACATAATCTATATTTATCAGATTTAATGTGACTCTACAGTACTAAAACAAAATCTGCTCATACAAAATTCGGAATGCCAGCACTCAGATCTATATTAACAAGAATATGTACATTGACATCGGCATTCACCATGTTGGGATGATAGCATTCGGACTTGAGACCCCTAAATTATATATACAAATAACACATAATCCAGCAAATATTTAAACACCTAACCGGAATGTAAGCCCTAAATACATGTATGTAGTATTATATAGCATCTAGCAAACGAGATCTGAAGGCTGGCAATTCGTATACGGACCCGAAAACCAAAATCAAATAAATAATACAGAATCCAGCTTACGCAAGATCGGAATGCTACATGTAACCCACGGACCAAAAAAAAACAAAATCATGCAAATAACACAGAATCAGGCATACTCCAGGTCAGACCTGAAAAACCTAAATCATACAATTAATACAGAATCCAGCAAACACCAGGGTGGAATATAGCATACGGACCTGAAAAACCAAAATCATGCAAAAAAATACAGAATCCAGCATACACCAGTTCGGAATGCTAGCATACGGACCTGAAAAACCAAAATCATGCAAACAATACAGAATCCAGCATACACCAGGTCGGAATGCTAGCATACGGACATGAAAAACAAAAAGTTTACAAATAATACATAATCCAGCATACAGCAGGTCGGAATGCTAGCATACGGACATGAAAAACAAAAAGTTTACAAATAATACAGAATCCAGCATACAGCAGGTATGAATGATAGCATTTGGGTCTGGTGAGTAAAATAATAGAAGAAAATACATAGTATTAGCATTTAACTACTTTTGGTATGCTGAAATCATCCAAACGGAGTAGCGAAAAATTGAGAGTGCAAAATTTATAGCCATTGTGTCAATTTTAGCATACAAAGGCTAAAAATATGCAGTATTGATACTTTTTTGCTTGATTGTTGTTCAAACGTCCTTGATGAGAATTTTAAAAATTAGATGAGAACGCATTTAGTTAATTGTTATTAACGTGTAGAAATCGCGATAAACTTTTAGGACCCCTTAAGTAAGCTGTTGCGATGGTTTGTATCACGACCAGTTTGAGAGACAAACTAGCAAACAGCAATAGAAAATTAGCCACAAACCGTTTAACTCCTTGTATATTTAAAACTATTACTTGTTGTTTGATGGATGTAGTCTAGCAAAATGACGTAGTTTCGGAGATTCAATATAACACGTAACCATCATTCTATATGAAAGTTACATTAATGTGAAAACTCTTGCCTTTACATAATATAAATGCTTTCTTATTTTTATGATTCCATTTTAACGAGTTAGCTATGTATTGTCAATATGATACGATCCTATCTATTTGATCATAACATAATTATTTTCCCCAGATTGCAGACAGTCAGTTGATGCTCTAGATTATGACGGGATAATTAACGAAACAATGACAGGAAAACCATGTAGATATTGGTCCCAAACAAGGTACCCTAATCTAGAAAAGAATTACTGTCGGACTCCACCAGGAGATCAAGATAATGCAGGAGGACCTTGGTGTTATCTTGCAGATAACAGTGGGTGGGAACATTGTAATGTACCTATTTGTAAAAGTAAGTTGCTCAAACACAAAGTATTCAACAGTTTTCGTATGTTTCTTTAAAACATAATTTACAGGTTCTTTTATTTTCAGTTAATAATTGTTCTATTTGTTTTTATCATTCGCCATTTTTTGTTTGGTATTTTCAGCTCTTAATAAAAAAGCTTAACAACAATTATATAGTCATGCCATTGTAGGTCAGTGTTTTATTAGATTTGAGGATCCCAATCTTCTGACTATTGATGGTAGAAATAGATACCAGGAAGGTGAATATGTTTATTTCACTTGTAAAAATGGTGGCAACTTAAAAGGGTGGAAAGTGTTGACATGTTTGAGCCGAGGAGTATTGAATTCTTCACTACCTAGTTGTGACGGTAAGACAATTATTATTATTTTGCTTGTTTCCTATATGCAATTGCTTGAAATATCCTTTGTTCTATTCTTTAAATGTTATTACTTTATAATAATTTGAAAATTTTTTCGGTTATCAATTTACCTTAAATATCATATATTTTCAAAAAGTCTCAGCTTATCGTTGTACTGTAATGCATTTACGTTCCTGTAGTAAGTGTTTAATACTTGGCAGTTACCCGCACTATGCAAATAAGTTAACAACTACTGTTTGTAAGTTGTGGTTGTAGGTTGTGTTCCGTACACTTATTTAAATCTTAATTCGTTGTGTTGTGTTCATTTATTTCACATCTCATTTTCGTCTATGTTAAAAAAACTCCTAACCATTAAAATTTATTCAAATGCCAAGCGTTTTTTTATTGCAGATTTTAAATTGAATAAATGCCATGAATAATTATTAATGCCTTATCTTAATCGTCATTATTATTTTTAACCTGTTTTTCGCGTCACAGACATTTGGAGAGACAGGTTACCTCAGCTAGCAAATATCAAACAGAAGTGAAAAAAAAATGCCGAAGCAAATATTACTATGCTACACGGGTAATAGCTCCTCCTAGTATGTTTTATCGAGGGAATGTAGCACCGTATAAGATATGTAGTTGGTGCATTTCAGAAAATAGGCATATCTGAGAGGATTCGATGTGGATGTCATAGAAAGCGACGAATTTACAAGCCTTTTAATGTGAAATGCTTCTTAATTTATTTGTAGCGATTTAGCTTATATACTTATTTCATTGTCTTTAGTTTGAAGAAGCAAAGAGGCACTTATGGGGCTATCGAGTGTCAAAAGTCCGAAAAGGCAACGACGAAACCAATAAACACATGAAACACAAACAAGAACAGCACGAAGAAACACAAAACACAAAATCAACCGAACCGAAATCAACAACTCGGACCCAGGTCTTAACAAGAGTGAACTCAGGTGCTCCAGAAGAGTAAGCGGTTCCTGCCTGCTATAGCATACCCGTTGCAATGATAATTTCCAATTCATTGTGTCGAATCTAGTAAAGAAATACAAAACAAGACTCTACGACAATTCAACATCTGGACTCATCTGAGATAGAAATGCCATATTTGTCTACAAGTGAATGATGTCTACCGTAGAATTTCTTGAGTGAAGACAGAAACCGAGAAGCAACATAACCCTGTGTCAGCAATTTCTGTGTGTTTAAGTAAAATTTTACTCAGATTGCAGACGGACAGTTGGTGCTTTAGATTATGACGGGAAAATTAACATTACAAGGACAGGAAAACCATGTGCAAATTGGTCCAAAACGAGGTACTCTAATCAAACGAAGAACTACTGTAGGACTCCTTCAGGAGATCGGGACAATGCAGGAGGACCTTGGTGTTACATTGCTGATAAAAGTGGATGGGAATATTGTAATGTACCTGTTTGTAAAAGTAAGTTGTTTTGATACAACCTGTTCTGAAATGTAACATCCTGTAGCCGCATTTTGATTGGTTTCTTACAAAATATATTTGAAACATTTTATTTTCTTGTATTTTGATTAATTTGATTAATTTTTTATATAACAATTTAAGTACCTCTTGTTTTTAGACAGAACTTAGATTAATAGAGTCATACCTTTGTAGGTCAGTATTGTCACCGATTTAATGATCCCAATCTTCTTAGTCTTGATGGAAAAGACAGATACCAGGAAGGTGAAACAGTGCATCTTAAATGTAAAACCAGTTACAATCTTAAAGGACAAAATGTGTTAACATGTTTGCAAAATGGAAGATGGAATTTCGCAGAGCCAATGTGTGAAGGTAATACCATTTCTAAGATGAATTGCTTCTGGGTCACTAAATGCAAAGGGGCCTAGAGTGCGACCCATTACTACTTACGTTTTTTCCCGCAAGTCTTGTAAGCTCAAGTGGTATTTTAAGTTATGATTTTGGTATAATGGGAGAACCAGAATATATAAACTCTTCAGGAGGTTAAAGTGGTAGCCTCCAAACATTTTAAATTGTGGTTGCTTTAAGAGGGACCTTGATTTGGTAGTTCCTAACCAATTAATTATCAAAAACCTTAATAGTTTTTTTTTTCTATCATGCCATATATAATCGTCCGATAGCTAGTCGACTTTTTTCGGGTATATTCGACCAAAAAACCACGAATAAAAAGGTTTTCAATACGTCTTAATTAATCCAAACAATAAATGAATTATGATCTTGAAAAAGAGATTTAGTTCAAAATGGTTGTGGATCAGACCCCATTTCGGCATTATGAGAAATAAAAAGCGCACGTGAAATTTCTCCAAGGAATATACACTGTAAAAGTCAAATTTCAGTAGAAAATCAGGATACATGTCCATTTCATCTTAATTTTCATAAGTTCATTCAGGACTACATGTATACGAAGTTCATGTCGTTAATCAGTCCCATTCATAAATAGTTCACATAAGGGACAGACCGATTAACCTGAAAGAGGGTCCCTGGTTTCTGGTTTTTGCCAGAAATTTATTTTTCGTGCACAGCGCAGAAAATAATTTTCATATAAAGGTGTCGCGACCAAATACGTTTTTTTCAATCTAATCAAAATGAAATTCTTCAGAACAAGTATTTGTAGAAATCAATGCATAGTCTGTTCGGCTACTCTTCTCTACCAATTATCGTATTTGTTGTAATTTGTTGACCTTAACTATCTCAAGGTAATGTCTTTGTGATACTTTTGTACAAAAACGAAAATCGAGTCCAGTATAAGATAAAACTGCATTCCAACAGAGTGTACCTACCCCAACAATGCAAAACTATCAAGGAAGCAAAGGTGTACCAAAGGGGTAATCAGTATCATAAAACCGTAAAGACAAAGACAAAACCGGTAGACAAAAACTCATCAAAACAAAACAAACCACATAACAACATAAAACACACACACATAACAAAAAAAACCGCATTCAGCAACGTGAACTCAAGTCGAAACGAGAGTGAACTCAGGTGCTCCGGAAGAGTAAGCAGTTCCTGCTTGCTATAGCACATCCGTCACGTTGCCAAAGATCGATTAAGTATTGGTCAAATCCGGAAAGGATGACATTACAAAACTCTATGTCAAACCAACATCTGTGCTCATCTGAGAGATAGAAATCCCGTATTTGTAAACAAGCACATGATGTCGTCCGTAAAATTTCTTTAGTGATGACAACAACCTGGGAGCAACGTACCCCTGTGTTAACAATTTGCTTGTCAGCCGTGTAGCTCTATCAAGGAAGTCGTTGTACTCCCCACATGCTCTGGAATAACGAATCAATTGTGATACGTAAACTCCATATGCTGGAGCGGACGGAATAATCAAATTATTATTTCAAAGTCAAATATACGTGGAATAAATCAACGATTTAATTGGAAGAATAACATTTCTGGATAAATGAACGTTCATATATTTTACTCAAAAATAACGAAAAACTAACTTGTACTTTTGAAATGATATAACACAATATCCCACTTTATACGTCATCAACATGAATCAAACAAAAAATCTTTCTATATAACGTTTAATTTGTATACAAGTATGTCTAAAAAGAAATTAAGTAGAATCACTTGTCATATATGAATATTAGTTTACTAACACTGGTAAAACTAGATTATATTACAAATACTATATGACAAATATTTATTTGTCAGTTGGAAAATATTGTCGTTATTATTGTAGGAAAACAATGTCCACCTTTATATGTCACTTATATGAAACGCATTGAGACTGGCTACAGATTCCCAGAAAGTTTAGTAGTGTCTTGTAAAGACGGGTATGAAAGACTTTCTAAAGATCCTGTTATCTGTACATCTGATGGAACTTGGAGCAGTATTCCTTTATGTATAGGTATGTTTCAATTAAGCAAAGGTGTTTCAAATGCGTAATCAAACATCATAATGCCGAAAAACAAAGACAAAATCGGTAGGCAAAAACATCATCCCAGCAAAACAAACCACACACACACACACGTCGAAACGAGAGTGAACTTAGCTGCTCCGGATGAGTAAGCGGTTCCTGCTTGCTATAGCACACCTATCACGTTGCCAAAGATCGATTAAGTTTTTGTCGATATTATCGCACTCTATGTCTAACCAACATCTGTGCTCATCTAAAAATAAAGGTAATAACAAAACTACCGAACTTGAATGATCAATCTCATAGTCCAGAGAAAATGACAAAAACGAATCAGTCATACCGGAGAACTGGTGGATCGCAATGGTCCTGACTTGGTACAGGCATTTCAAACGAAATGGTGGGTTAAACCAGGTTTTATAGCGCCAAACCTCCCTCTTCCATTGCGATCTTAGGATCCGGTAATGACCATATAACACAACATAGTTGTGAGACACAATAGGGATATTGAGGTGATCATCTCAGTACAGCACACCAGTCAAACACTAATTAAAACAATTAACTATCATATATTTAACTCAATTTTGAACTTTTCTACTAGTGGCTGATAACGAAGAAAGAATTTTTTTAGTGATCGTATGAGACGTATTTTCTTATAGCCCTGCTTCAAAAGTCGGTCACGAAGAAACCGGTGTCTGATCAAAAAATCTGTGAAATGTGTGCAAGCTCTGGCATATCGAATAAGTTGAGAAATATAAACACCGTAAGCAGGAGAAGTAGGTATATTGCTCTGTAGATTAGGAAAATTAATAATTTGAAAATTAAAATCGTCTCGTTTATCGTAAATTTTTGTACTGAGATGACCACCTGGGTCAAATTCGAGGTGCAAATCCAAGAAAGACGTGAAGCAATTAGATTCGGTGGTCTCTTTAATCTCCAATTCTGGAGGATATATTGAAGGAATCCAACTACCAAATGAAGTGTTATTGACAGAAAGGACATCGTCAATATATCTGAATGTAAGATTAAATGACCTTGCCTCTTTCATCTTCTTGTTCTTTACGAGTCCTTGAAGAAATTCAGTCTCGTAAGAGTATAAAAACAAATCGGCGAGAAGAGGAGCACAGTTTGTGCCCATTGGAATGCCGATTTGTTGTTGAAAAATCTCTCCACCGAAGGTGACAAATATGTTGTCAATGAGGAAATCAAGCATACTGCAAACTTGTTCCAGTGTGTAACAAATTTTATCTTTGAAAGATGTTTTGGAAAAGAATGTAGAATTATAACCCAAAACAACAAAATTCCTTGAGTTTGAAAAGGCTTTTTCGAGAAGTTTTTTCAGGCGACATTTTAGTTTTTCGTGTGGCAAGGTAGTGTATAAAGTTGAAAAATCGAACGTTTTCAAAGAGTGAACCTCAGAAAATGATCTAGATTTAAAATGATCTAACAAATCTTTTGAGTTAAAAAATTGAAGTCTTGTATTTGTCTACAAACACATGATGTCCGTAAAATTTATTGAGTGATGACAACAACCTGGGGACATCGTACACCTCTGTTCAAAATGTGCTTGTCAATGTGTTGCTCTATGAAGGAAGTCGTTATACTCCCTACATCCTCTGGAATGACAAATCAATTGTGATACGTAAACTCCATATGCTGGAGCGGACGGAGTGTTGCTACACAGTAAGGGAAATTTGACTATTGGAAAGTTGAAGTCTTCATGTTTGTCATAGAGCTTTGTACAAAGCCTTCCTCGCTAGTATGTCAATTTCAAGAAATATATCAACATATGAAGCGAACATACATTTCACAATTAGTCAGGTATGCTCGCATTTGCAGTGATGTGTCTGATTTTAATGATAAAAACCGTTTTATTACAGAAAAATTGCTAAAACAAGGTTACCGTTACCACAAATTAGTCAAATCTTTTTCAAAATTTGCACATAAATATGGACATCTCATCGAAAAATTTGATTGTACACGTAGATTTCTGATTGTTAAAGGAATGTCTCATCCTGACTTTTATAGCAATGTAGTTTATAAAGCACAAAAATTCAAAAACAACCTTATGGAAATTAAAAACTGGCTTAAAAACCTTTTGAAAAAAGGATACGAATTCAATGTTTTAGGAAAATCTATGCATTTGGTATGTTTTGGCAGAAATATTGATAGCTTGATAGTAACGTTAAATTTTCACTTTGTATCCATTGTATTATTTATAAGCACCACAGCGATTAAGTATGTCGGTTCTGTATTGTTTGTCCTTGTCATTCTATGTTAACTGTTTTATGTCAAGAATTGAGTCTTTCGTTGATGATTTAGGGATTGGTTTTGATACTTTTGTATTGTATTATTAGTCTTGGGCCAATGCAAGACGGTAAGCAGTGACCTATGGTCATGTTGAAGACTGCTTGCTGTTTTCCGTTGTGATTTTTTGAATTGCTGTTTGTTTATGTTTGTTGTGTCGCGTACACTTATTCCACATCTCAATATCGTATACTAGAATCTGTAGTTTCCTTTATTTGAAGTTCCTTGGGGTATGTGTAATGTGAATAGTCAACAAATCGAGGATTGCTTAGTGAAAGGATATCATCAATATAACGAAATGTGATATCAAAAGCAAATCTGCGATCCTTTTTGTCTAGAATTGATTGTAAGCAATCCACTTCAAATGAGTGGAGAAACAAATGGGCAAGCAATGATGGACAGTTTGTGCACAATGGGATACCAATTGTCGTGAATCAAACTGTACGAATATGTTGTCGATAAGGAAGTTTGTCATTTTATTATCTTATCTATAAATTTGTTTTTCTTACTAGACTCAAGGATGACAAAATAAGTATTTTTATAATCGACTACCCAAACACTTGTGCCTGCGTTTTCGTTTTTTTTTTTATAAAACCTCGTTTATTCAACTGTGCCAAACGATATTTTTATTGTGAATGTAAAAATTAAGTTCTATAATGTAAAAAGACAATGTCCACTTTAAAATGTCAGTAGCTAGTTGCAGTGTCATTTGCAATTAGCTTAGGGAACATTTCTATATAAAAAAGCAAAATCTTCATAAGTCGACTTAAAAAACAATTGCCTTATCCATCTAGATTTTTGATTATGATAATTCTAATTTGAATATATTATCAAAATTTTGCTACTTTGCTACAATAGGTCATGATAATTTGCAAATTTACTGTTATATATAACTTGTTTCTAAGAAAATTTCAATCAATATGTTTTGAAGCTGGTTGAAACTTTGTTTAACTATAGCAGCATTCCTTTGTGTCCAATAAAGAAAAAAATAAGTAAGTCAAATCTAGGTAAAAACGGTGTACTTATGATTGCTATGCATCTTTTACTAACCATTTTTTCAAACTATGTTAACAGTATAAGCATTGATATTTGTCACCCCGTACTATATTAGTCCTATACTGACACCTGCCTTGTTATTTTGCATTACAAATGTGTGTAGGGAAAACATGTCAGCCTCTACACGTTGCAAACATGAATCAAATAAAGGCACGCTATAGGTTTCCAGAGAGTTTTACAGTGTCATGCCAAGATGGATATATAAGTCATTCGAAGGAACCAGTTTATTGCACAGCTAATGGGACCTGGAGCAGAATTCCTTTGTGCAAAGGTAAGTATGACTTATCATTTCTAGATGAAATAAAGATATGTTTAAATAAAAAACAAAAAAACGTTGTATTAAATTTTTTTTGGTTTTTCAATTGATCTTGAGTTTTTGTAACTCGTTGTCTGGCAAAGCATTTATTATGACGGCTCATTTGTTCGAGTTTCCGTCCCCTCGTTTTGTACACTAATTACTTCATACTTCTATTTGATGACCTCTTGAAACAATACGGTGACCTATTGGGACCCCAGTTCTCTAAATTATAAACCATGACAATTACCTCACTTTTGTACCACAATGCATTACACAACCACGTTGCCTATTGCAGAGATACAAGATAATGTGCTCAAAACGGTTTTGTAACTAATTGAATGAATTTTGCTTTGAAAAATTATTTTGTCCTAAACAAATACTTGAGAATTTATTGAAATAAAAATTTCATTATAAATCTTGATGAAATAAAAATGAAAGTTCAAAGCAATAATTTTGCTACGCGCGTTTCGTCTTTCAAGACTCATCAGAGGCACTCTACCAAAAAAAAATGAAAATGCCAAACACTATATGATGATGAAGAGCATAGAACAGTAAAACCAAAAATACTAAACAGGGGAACCAAATTATTACTAACTGAAGATGATCAACCTACGTCTCGAATAGGACGAACCTTAGGGTTTAAACAATTTTAAAAAACGGATAAAACGGATAATTTTAAGTTCTGAGGTGTTCTCCAACAAAAACGTGTTGGTGCCGGAGCCAGCTAAACTTGGGTAAATAAAACTCCATCAGCAGTGCTAACATCTACGGGTGTTTGAAATAAAAATCACAACAAAGTTCCAGACGATAACTTTGCTACGCTTGACGCGCGTCTCGTCTATTCAATACTCACCAGATGAGCTCTACCAAAACAAAAAGATTGAAAATGACAAACGTCATATGATGTTGAAGAACATAGAACAGTAAAACCAAAAATACCAAACTGGGAAACTAAATATTTTCTAAGATGATCAACTTACGTCTGGGATAGGAGGAACCTTAAGGTTTAGACAATTTATATTTAAACGGATAATTTAGAGCTTTGATGTGTTCTCCAACAAAAAACGTGTTAGTGTCGGAGCGGGCTTACCTCGGGGAATTAAACTCAACCAGCAGTGCTTACCTTTACGGGTGTTCGAAATAAAAACGACAACAAATTTCCAGACAATAGTTTTGCTACGCCTGACGCGCGTTTCGTCTTTTCAAGACTCATCAGAGGCATTATACCAAAAAATATTGAAAATGCTAAACACTATATGATGATGAAGAGCATAGAACAGTAAATTAAACGAAAAAAAAACAAAACTGGGGAACAAAATTATTTCTAAGATGATCAACCTACGTCTGAAATAGGAAGAACCACCTTTGGGTTTACACAATTTTGAAATTTAAACGGATAATTTATAGAAGCAAAGGTGTACCAAAGGGTTAATCAGTATCAGAAAACCGTAGAGACAAAGACAAAACCGGTAGACAAAAAATCATCATAACAAAACAAACCACATAACAACATAAAACACACACACATAACAACAAAACCGCATTCAGCAACGTGAACTCAAGTCGAAACGAGAGTGAACTCAGGTGCTCCGGAAGAGTGAGCAGTTCCTTCTTGCTATAGCACACCCGTCACGTCGCCAAATATCGATTTAGTGTTGGTCAAATCCGGAAAGGATGACATTACAAAAATATATGTCAAACCAACATCTGTGCTCATCTGAGAGATAGAAATCCCGTATTTGTATACAAGTATATGATGTTTTCCGTAAAATTTCTTGAGTGATGACAACAACCTGGGAGCAACGTACCCCTGTGTTAACAAATTGCGTGTCAGCCGTGTAGCTCTATCAAGGAAGTCGTTGTACTCCCCACATGCTCTGGAATAACAATTCGATTGTGATACAAAAGCTCCATATGCTGGAGCGGACGGAATGTTGCTACACAGAAAGGGAAAGTTAACTATTGGAAAGTTGAAGTCATAACGTTCGTCAAATAACTTTGTAAAAAGCCTTCCTAGTGTGTCAATTTCGGGAAATAGATCTAAATATGAAGCGGACCTCCTAGAATCTGTAGTGTCCTTTATCTCAAGTTCCTTCGGGTATTTGAGATGTATATAGTCACCAAATCGAGGATTGTTTAGTGAAAGGACATCATCAATATAACAAAATGTGAGATTGAAGGATAAAGCAAGTTTGCGGTCCTTTTTGCCTAGAAGTGACCGTAAGAAGTCCGCTTCATATTATTGAAGAAACAAATCGTCAAGCAATGGTGCGCAATTTGTGCCCATTTGGGATACCCATTGTCTGCTGAAAAACGCGTCCACCAAACAGTACAAATATGTTGTCAGTTACAAAGTTGAGCATTTCTATTATTTGATCTTCTGTAAATTTGTTTTTCTTGCTAGACTCTTGGATGACAAAGTAAGTCTTTTTATAACCGACTACCAAATACTTGTACCTGCGTTTTCCGTTCTTTTTGATAAAGCTACGTTTAATCAGCTGTGCCAAACGAGATTATAATTTAAAGCTTTGATGTGTTCTCCAACAAAAAACGTGTTGATGCCAGAGCGGACTAACTTCTTGAAATAGCAGAAAACACCTTGAAATGGTGAACCTATTGAAAGTATCCAGCAGTGGGATTATCCTATAATATACGTATTTTCAAGCGGAAAGGATAAGTCTACATCGAAAGAATTTACACATCATTACTAGTATACAATATCTTTTCTGCATATTTGTGTAACATTCCAGAGTGCAGTTTCTGATTGAGAAATTTGTATTGGCCTTATTGAGTCTAATCTTATTGAATGCTACAACGTGTACGTGTCTATGGTGTTGCTCTAGCAATACACGAAACATCACTTTATGTATTTATCGAAAGACTATCATCGTTCCTTGAGACATTATTGCCAAATGGTGTACTTGTAAAGTGAGAGTAGGAAGATTGCTGAAATTAAGTGCCCTGATGATGGAACCATGAGCCCTAGTGTTAGCCACTTCTCAACCGATTGTTGAGCTTTTGGTAACAGTGTGCAAGTTATTGCTGTTTGTTATTTTTGTTTATTTAAATATTTACATGTAAATTTATTTGATTCAAATGCTGAAAATACTTTGTTTTTGCAGCATTTTTGTTTGAATATTTAATTTTTTTCAAGCTTTTAAGGGAAAACCTCACTCATGGCGCATAACTTTTGACAACTTTACGTGACATGTGGTTTATGTTATTTCAGCAATAGAAGAGTCTTCATCCCAAACAGTACCGGTGACAGAGGAAACTCTATTGCCAGCCAAAGGACAGTCTTCATTCCAAACAGATCCTGTGACAAATAAAGCTCTATGGCCAGCTATAGGAGCTGTAGCAGGCCTTGTTGTTATAAATACTTTTGCCATTGGTGTAGTTTTTTGCAGGTAAAGTTAGATTTTGTAAAGAGTCATACATTAAGACGAAAAAGTTTGATTTGATATTTTGAAGTCGATAATTGAAAAAGGTTTTGTTTTAGGTTAGACGGTTCTAAAAGTTTTACAAAGAAATTGTTTTTTGTTAACTCTCGCTCAAATTGCGCTAACAACGTTTATGACCCAACTTATTAACTGTAATAGTATATTTTGTATGTTTTTTCTTAAAGAAAGGTAGTAATATTAATCTCTAGAATATTCAAAATTAAATTTTCTTTATGCTTATACATAATATTTATATTATAGGCGCCTTTTGTTGATTGGAATAAAACTGCAACATGGATTTATGATTTAATTTTTAATATGATAGAAAGTAATTTTGAAAGGGGTTGCATGAAATATAATGTACACACATGGAATCATTTAAGGTGTCTCGGGGCTATTAAAATTCTACTATAAATATTTTTTCATTTTTTGCACATTGATAGACCATAATGGATAGATAAAAAATATCAAATAAAAAGAGGGGGTCACCGTTCATTTTAGAGCTCTAGCAGCTCTCCAAAAATAGCAACTTTTCAATATTTTATATAGAATATATAGGGAAAAAAGCTATAGAGGCACCTAAAGAAGAATTCCTACTATATAATCAGCTCAAAATCTGAAGGAATGTCCCTTTTCTAAAGCTCTTCGAAATTGTATGAAAAAAACATAGGGTCACCGTCCATTTTTTCAAGATATTTATGAAAATTAAGAATTTTCCTATTCATTCTATATTAATTATCTCCCTTTGATTTAGTACGGGAAATTATAAAAATGATTAAAATCTCATTTTTTGTATCACAATTGCTCGAAATTTGATAATATATATTATAAGAGCGTGTCAATGAGAAAACCATGCAAAATCCAAAAATTTGTCCAGATGCAAGAATTTCAAATCTAAAAAAGGGATGGGGCAACTAAAAGCACCCCCCTTAAGACTCCTTTTAGCAAAAAAATTTTTTTGAGAAATTCAAGATGGCCGACCTACGGGCCTTATAAGGATACCTGAGTTTCTTGGAAAAATTAGCCATTCTGAATAGTGCTGAATACAACAATTTAACTTTTTAATGGTTTATTTTTTCAATATTTTTTCTCCAATAATCCAAATTTGAAAGAAGAATTTGGAAAGGGTCATATTTCTGCTTCTTAATTCTACAAAAATTTTGAAAATCATCATTTCCATTCCTCAGCACCCATAGGGGGTATATTGGGCATTTTCCAAATTCCTTAAAAACATCAAAATGTTCCATTTTAAACATAATTGTTTGTGAAAAATAACATTTTTAAATTCAATTTGCCATACTATGCAGAAAATGGATGCATTAAAGTACGAAATAGCAAAAGGAAATGCTTTGCATATGAATTTTGGCATCTCTACAAGTCCACGAATTAGGGACATGCGCCAGTTTTGGCAAGACAATCCCATATTTTCAACAACTTTGGTTAAAGTATGAAAGTATTTTTTTCCAATGAAAAACCATTTTTGACAAATGCAAAGACAGTTGGTTACATGAAAAATAACTGTATATACATTGGCGGTGCAGAGAATGTACAAAAGAAGATGCAAAAAAGTGATTTTTCTTAAGAATTAAGGCAAAATGAAGAAATTGTCAATTTTAGGTGAACAAAGCAGATTTACTCAAACTCAGGTCAAATTAATTGAATATGTCCCCAAAAGAATGCTTTTTGGTGTTTTGGAATTGATATATACAAAGTAGTATATTATTGTTTTCCTCGAAGCAGATGCATTCAAATTGTGATCTTTGGCCATTTTCGGTAACTGCCAAAATGATCTCCTGGACCATATTTGAATGAGTTTTATAACAATGTTGTTAAATAAAGCGACAATCCTTTTTGTTATTTCTGACGTTTGTAAAAATGTTCATCTAGACCAAAAATATTTTGAAATATCTGTCAAGACATAACTTTTTAAATGTTGGTCAAAAATGGCCAAAAACCTCATATGGCTAAAATTAGCTATTTTTCCTTGAAAACCGAAGTCGGACATTTTTTTGAAAAAAAAAAGTGTACCAGGGAAAGTAATTTTTTATGCTTCTTTTCACTTGCTCTTTACTTTAAAATATTGTCTCAGATACCCTCAAGAAAAAAATATTTTGTTCGACTTAGTTTTTTTCAGGAGGTGGCGGCCTTTTCTAGTCAAATGATGTTTGTTCTCAATTTCGACCATATTTTTTTAAGGTATCTCTCGACAGATTATTTTTATATTATGTTTTCACGTGCTTACCTTTACATTCTTTAGAAAACTTAAAAATAATGTTTACTGAATTGAACAACATTTTTTTTAAAATTATACAAATATGGTCCAGGAGCTCATTTTGGCACTTTGTCGAAAATGGCCGTAGACCACTTTTTGAACGCCTGTCTATCGAGAAAAACAATAATATGTCACTTTGTAAATATTAATTCCAAAAGACCAAAAAGAATTCTTTCGGGTACTTATTCAACTTATTTGACCTGAGTTTTAGTAAATCTGCTGTGTTCACCTAAAATTGACAATTTCTTCATTTTGCCTTAATTCTTAAGAAAAATCACTTTTTTGCATCTTCTTTTGTACATTCTCTGCACCGCCAATGTATATACAGTTATTTTTCATGTAACCAACTGTCTTTGCATTTGTCAAAAATGGTTTTTCATTGGAAAAAAATACTTTCATACTTTTACCAAAAGTTGTTGAAAATACAAATGTATGTGATGGTCTTGCCAAAACTGGGGTATGCCCCAAATTCGTGGACTTGAAGAGATGCCAAAATTCATATGCAAAGTATTTCCTTTTGCTATTTTGTACTTTAATGCATACATTTTCTGCATATTAGAGCAAATTGAATTTAAAAATGTTATTTTTCACAAACAATTATGTTTAAAATGGAACATTTTGATGTTTTTGAGGAATTTGGAAAATGCCCCATATACCCCCTACGGGTGCTAGGGAATGGAAATAATGATTTTCAAAATTTTCGTAGAATTAAGAAACAGAAATATGACCCTTTCTAAATTCTTCTTTCAAATTTGGATAATTGGAGAAAAATAGAGAGAAATAAACCATTAAAAAGTTAATTTTTTGCGTTCAGCACTGTTCAGTGTGGGTAATTTTTCCAAGAAACTCGGCTATCCTGATAAGACCCGTAGGTCGGCCATCTTGAATTTCTCGAAAAAAATATTTTGCGAAAAGGAGTCTCAAGGGGGATGCTTTTAGTTGTCCCATCCCTTTTGTAGATCTGAAACTCTTGCATCTGGACCAAATTGCATGGTTTTCTCATAGACACGCTCATAATAATGTAGTTGTTGTCTGCCATATCCAGTTAATTTATCAATTTTATACAAAATACCAATATGTGCAAAAAGATGCTCAGTAGCAAAGCCTCCAGCCATCTTAAAAATAGTTGCAAGGGTATTATTTGTTAAGAAATGTCACAAAAGACTTACTGCTAAAATTTTTAACAGTAATCGATTATTTCGTTTATAAGTAATCGAGATTCAGGAAAATTATTGATTATTCTCGATTACTTGATAAATCGATTACGATTACCTCATGTCTGGTTCTCTCACTGCCTTTGCTTTGAAAAGGGACATTATGACCTAAAATGCATTTTAATTTATTATTCCCTGTATCTTAAAGACACTCATTTGAGTTGTGTAGATTTATCTTTCCAATTTTTATCATTTAATATTTTCACTTTAAGAAAGGAAGTTGCTCATGAAAGTATTAACTTGCTATTATTGTAATGAACATTTTCAGTCACTCAATAGGAAAACCATGGTCGAGGTGAAAAGATAGGGATGGCACTGTGCTTAGCTACTTTTTGGGCATACGCATATCAAATTTCATTGACCTATAACTTTTTGTTGTTTATCTTCTGCTTATGCCTCAGTAGAGGTTTTGCGCTATTATTTCCTCGGAGTCCTCTTTTGAACTTCTACCATTTTTTGACATATGAAGGCAATGTTTAGGTTTGATTAGCAGCTCTAGATCGCAAGAAATACAGGTCCCGATCCTAGGTTGATGAGACTTGGTGTGCTTATGTAGCATAAGTAGCTTAGTACGGTTGTTTCCTCATCGTTTGACCTTGACCTTTAAATTTCCGGTTGAGTCACTTTTTGATACATAATAAAAGCAATACTATTTTTTTAAGAGAGATTTAGTCTTAAGTTCATAAAACTTAAGTTAATATAATATTTTATATATGCTAGCCTGTTGCAGCAACATCCTCATCTTTTGACCTTGACCTTGGAATTCAAGTTGAGTAACTTTGACAGTTTTCATTAGGTTTTGGGGGAATGATTGTCAGTTGAGGTATTTTTTCTCTCAACAATAAAAAGGGAAAAGCATTTAGAGTGGAATAACTGGGTACTTGATGGTGCTATTAAGCGAGACATGCTTAAGGGTTAACTTGGCTTTTGTTAATTATTCCCTAGTGTTTTGTCCATAACTCTTAGTTATTATTTGTGCAGACGAAAGAACATAAGCAAGAAACATGTTGCTGTAGATTATGAAAAACCTAATATTTCAACAAACAAGGAAGGAGATACTTTTTATGATGAAATTTGCCCGAAAGGTACTGATGTTAGCTATTGAAAGGAGCAAATGTACCAATAAGGCATCCGAATGTCAAAAGTACGAAAGGGGAGAGACAAAACCAATGAGCGACAAAAAAGAAACAACAACAACAAGAAAGACAACATGAAACAAAAATACAAAAGCAACTGAATAGCAATCAACAACTCAAGTCGTAAAGAGAGTGCAACCGGGTGCTTCGGAAGATAGAAGAAAATGAAATGTGGAATAATGTACGGGACACAACCTACAATATAAACGACAATTTGTAAAAATCCACAATGGAAAACAGCCAGCAGCCTTCAATGTGACCAGCGGTCGCTGCTCGCTGTTTTTCAATTGGCCCCTGGATTGAAAATAAACTACATATGATTCAAGCCCAATTCCAAAGTGCAATGAAAGACTCTCTTCTTGACAAAAAACAATTAACATAAATTCGACTGAATACAAACATAAGCTTTGATAGTATGCAGTTCCTGCTTGCTATAGCACTCCTGTCGCTTATCCAACTGTCAATTCAGTGTGTCAAATTCGGCAAATGAAGACAAAACAAAAACCAAGCTTTTTTTGCATGTTTTGATTTGTATTGACGTTAAATATTAATCATTTTATTAGTTGAATTATTTCTACAAATTTTTTTTTAGAACTTGATGACAACAGTGGAAACAGAATTTACATAAACAATGAGACAAATTCCAGAATTACGCAAGGGAAATAAAGTGAGAGATCAAGTCCGGTGTTCTATTGTAGATTTTCCCCCATGCCAGTCTTTCCGGGGGGAATCTGGACCGATCCAGTCCCCCCCACCCCCGGAAGAATAGGATCGATCCAGTTTTTCCCGTGGGGGAAAAATAGGATCAGTCCAGTTTTTCCAAAAGCTCAATTTTCTCCCTTACGAAGTAACGTCATCGACGTAACGATAAAAAAAATCGATATTTCCTTGGTTTAAACGATTAAGGACGAGGTGTGCTTTCGAGATAAAACATACAGACTGAGTTGTTAATATATACTCCCAAACTTTTACATTGGAAAACAGCCAGCAGTCCTGAATGTGATCAGTGTTTGCTGCTCGCTATTTTGCAGCTGGATCAAGACTAAAATATCATGTAATATAAGATTCAAAACTTATCATAAGATGTCAAAGAAGACCCTTTTTAAGAGTGCAAACATAATCCTCGATAAAGACAAATTATTCTTTGAGACATAATTTTTGTCTCGCAAACGACACCAAACAAAAATGTTTAAGGTTTATGGGTCTAAACATCTCCTAGGGCATACATTTTGACATATTAAACAATCTCGAAAATTCAAATCATTCCTTCTGCAAATCTGGCAGTTTTTTTATACGGGCGGACTAAACACTTAATGCCCTATTCCGACATGTCGTCGTTGGGACATTAAACTTATAATAAAAGCTAGTGTAGACAACACAACCTACAATATAAACGGCAATTAAAAAATACGCAACGGAAAACAACCAACCAGCAGCCTTCAGTGTGACCAGTGGTTGCTTCTCGCTCTTTTGCAGTTGGCCCTGGATTGGAAATATAATGCTAATGATTTAAGGCCAATCTTAGGAATCCCTCCCTAAAATATTCATATCTATAAGAGCTTGAGAGTTGGAAATTAAAGAAATTATTTATAAGATAAAAGCTTTAAATATTTAATTTTCACAAGAAAAGGTGTATAAATCATATTACAGCTACATTTTATTATGAAAAATCACAGACTGGTAAGCATATATCCACTAAAAAGCTAAAACAAAATGCTAAATATCAAGGGGGAAAAACTGGCATGGGGAAAAATCAACAATATGTATACGTATTGTCATTTTTCCTAGGGGGGAAAAATGGCAATGATCCAAATTTCCCCCAGGGGGAAAAACTAGATCGATCCAGTTTTTCCGGGGGGAAAAACTGGCATGGGGGAAAAATGGCAGTATAACAGGATCTAGACTCCATCTGTTTAAGAGTTTTATAAAACAAAAAACAAAATAAAAAAACAGAAGAAGCCTTAATTCGCTTTATGTACCTGTTCTTTATGTAATTGTCAGTCCCTCGGTCGTAAGACCTTTCTTGCATATAAAATGCTTTTGAAATATGCCTTCTTTTTATTTGAAATTACATGTACACGGTCGATGTTCTAAGAACTGGATTGTGTTTCCTTGTTCGAGCTTTTTAAAGTAATACAAGAGTAAACCTCTGTAAGGTTTATGTGAATCTATTTGAAACTGCATCTGACGGAAGTATCGTCTATTTAAGACAAATAAAAGACAAGTCAAGCTCCAAAATGAAAAGGAAGCTTTCTCGAGTGATCGGTAATAATTTCTGCAAGAAATTTGCGGTATTATAAAAAATCCTGCATATAGCATTCTCACTAAACCTATCTGCTTTGGTGGATGTTAGTGTGGTTGTTTAAGCAGTTTTTTTTTATTTTGTGGTCTGCCTTTTTAACTCACACGTGTGAACTAATACAATCACTTCAATTCACTTGGCGTCCGTCGTCGGTGTCGTCGTCGTCCGTTAACAATTTTTCCTAAATTTTCTCCTCTGAAACTACTGATCAGAATTTAATGAAACTAATTATGATTGATCCTTAGGCAAGGAGGCCTAACCATTTATCGAGAAATATGGTCCGTTAAAAGGTGTTTCACGGTTTTTGTGGTCCGTTAAAGTCGCCGTGACAGTCCGTTAACCAGGTATAATCGAGAAAAAGCACTGAAGGCCAGTAATTAATTTGTTATATCATAATTAATACGCATTTTAGATTTATAAAAATTGCATCTGTCAAAATGAAAATGAATGACTGTTCGATACGATTTGCATTTGTGTAAAAATAGTTCTATAAAACTTCATAAAATGAAAAGGCGTGTGGCTCCTTAGTATTTTAAAGGTCGCAAATGTAAACAAACCTCATTTTTATCAATTTCTCTTTTAATGTTTTGGTTGATATCCATTGAAAGTACAATAATGTATCAACATTCTGTTTAATTTTCAATGCTCTATGCTATATAATAATTTTGTAATAGGGGAAAAGTGATAAAATATGGTCCGTTAAGGGTTGATGACATAATATTTTGTCCGTTACGTTGGTCCGTTAAGTGCCTGTGACAAAATATTATGCCCGATAAATAACATAAATAGATAGAAGATTAAAATAGTTTTGTTTGATATGACATATCATTATTTTACTATAAGGACTGAATGCTAGTATACAGAAGAAAAGACAAAATTCATGTGGATTTATCGAAACTAAAATACATAAATTTGAATATGCACGTCTAAAAATGAACCATTGTCAAAAGGCTTTACTTGTAACACCATTCTAGATCATTCTACGAAAAAAACGGTATTAAAAACATACAATACATTTGTATATAATAAATGAAAGAAGCAATAAGCTACTAATTGTTAATAAATATATATAATGAAAACGGTTCAATACAGTCTGTTTTGGTTATTTATTTTAGGCAATTAAAAGAAAAACGAACAAAAACTATTGATATAAAAAATATAAATGGAGAAAAATATCTAAATATGAAGGGATTTGTACCACAGACACATTTTCTGGAACTTTAGACTGTACTGAAACCGACGAAATTTAACTCCACACATACAAACTGACGTCCAAGAAATACACTCACTACTTCCTGAAGTGATACTCCAATTGTAGATCAATGGCTTTTTCACATACCTCTTAATATTTTTTCGACTCGTGGCAAACAAAGCCTTCGACTTTCAGAACATATGCTTTCTTATTTTCTGTGAAAATTTACGTTTTTGGGCATCAACAACTACAACTCTCATGCGATATCCGTTCAAGGCAACGAAACAGTTTTGGTCACTCGGCAAAATTCTATTTCACGGCAAATTTATCCGATTCATATTCAGTTACAAAAACACAGGCCAATCCTCTATCGAATGTAGTTCGTATGACCCTTTGGATGCTAAAATTAACTTTGCAGTACCTAACAACATTAATGTTAATGATACGTCTATTGCTCCACATATCCCTGATATCAGAGGACCCGGTAAATTTCCAAAAATGATCGACATGGTAGCTTCCTCAAACTCTCAAAATTCGTTTGCTTTGACATTTGGCGGGAAAAACACTAGCTCCTGAATTATTTCCATGACCACAAACTCGTGTAAATATTTTAGGCATTATATTACATGTATATTAAAAATAATACAATAATTGTGGGAAACCAATGATTTCAATCTTCTGACAAAGATATCATCGATTTTGCCAATTTTAATAATTGGGATTCGCTATATTAAGGTTTATTTCTATCAGACCTGCATTTTCAAAATGTGAGACATGCATCATTAACGGACCTAAAAAGTGTCACGTGCCTCTTAACGGACCATATTTCACAAAGTTATACAAATTTTGGCATTTTTGTCCCAATATTAATATTTTGGTCAAGAAAATCCTTCTTTTATGTTTTTATTGTGCAAGTAGCACAAGATTTACAACAAAAAAAATGTTTCAATGACGAAAATAACGTATTTTAATGCATTTTTCGTCATTATAAGGACACATTTTTGCAGAGGGTAGGTCTCCGCCTTTTCGTTTTGCGAAGAAGTGTCAAATCAAATCAAAATGGTTTTTGCGGGAAGTTTTTTGTGAATAAAAACCATTTGGACACATCTATCACAAGTTTCACTTATTTACTATATTTTAGCCTCAGATTTAATTTCGAAAAAAATAAATGATTTTTTTCCCATAAAACTACTTAACGGACTGCCTCGTGCAACATATAACGGACAAAAATGTAATGTTAACCTATGGTAGAAACACGTGACGGACAAAATGCCTCGATAAACGGTTAGGCCTCCTTGTTAGGGTGTCCTGCACAAACGTTTTGTTTCAATTTTAGATTCGTCAAAAACATGGCCGTTGTGGCTAAAAATAGACCAGGGGGTCAGACTACTGTTTGTTTGGCTGGTTAAACAAAAAGTATAATTGATAGAGAAAATCTGATGCAACACCTCTTCTTCAGCATCAAAATCTCTACAAAAGTCTCCATTCGGTTGAAGCTGCCATATGACTCCTTATAGGGGTAATGTTCCTTTCAAGGTAAAAAAAACCCATTTTTTCCAGTTTTTGTCCTAATGAATGAAATCTATTGCAGATATACAAAAGCTCTTGTTTGCTAAGACCTTCCGCTTATTGAGCTCTACAAAAGTCTCTGTTGGGTCGAAGCTGTCAGATTACCACTGATAGGGTTATGGTCCTTTAAGGGTAAAAAATAGTATTTTTTCATGTCTTTGTCCTATAGAATGATATTGCAGATATAGAAATGCTTTTTCTTGCTTAAACCTTCCGCTCATTGGGCTCTACAAATGTCTGCGTTTGGTCGAAACTGTCAGATGGCCTCTCCTTTAAAGGGCTAATCTATTTCCCTTTAATGGTCAAAATAGCATTTTTTCATGTTTTTCCCTATGAAATGAAAACAATTGCAGATAGAGAAAAGCCGTTGCTTGCTTAAACTCTGAGCTCATTGAGCTCTACAACTGTCTTCATTAGGTCGAAGATATCAGTTGACCATATAAAGGGGATATGACCCTTCAAAGATCAAAAATAACATTTTACATGTTTTTGTCCTTTTAGAATGAAAACTATTGCAGATAGAAAAAAAGCTGTTGCTTGATTAAACCTTCAGCTTATTGTGCTTTACTAAAGTCTCCATTGGGTTGAAGATGTCAAATGACCCCTTATAGGGGTTATGGCCCTTCAAAGGTAAAAAATAGCGTGAATGAAAACTATTGCAGATATAGAAAAGATATTGCTTGCATATATACACCTCGCCAAAAGTTAAGCAACACCAACTTTTTTAAACAATAATCATTTTATGGCTTGAAATATTCGCATAATACAAAATGATTGAACATCATAAAGAAATCACTTCAATGTATTGACTCTAACTGTGTAATGGACTAAAAATGTTTTATCAGAAATGATTGCAAATCATGAAAATCCAACTTTTCGAAAATGGAATAAAAACTCAGATAAGATATCGTTTAAAAAGTTTAACTTTCAATATCAACTTTAGACTTATAACAATTTATCAATGCATATAATGTTTGCAAACATGACAAATTATCACTATACAAACAAAAAATATTGGTTTCAAGCTCAAGTTGCATCCACTGTGGTCAACAAAGGGACTTAATCAGTTTTCACCATAAAAAAGTATGAAAAACGCTAAAAAGGCAAAATTTTTGCAAACGTTTAAGATTTTTGTCTCTAACAAATTCAATGTTTTTCATTACCCTAAAACACATGTTTAAACCTAACAGATGTCACTAAAGCGTCTCAATTGTTTGAATTCCTATCAGAACATATCCGTAAAAAGGGGGGTTGGATAATTAAAATATGTTATTGGCATGAAAATATGCAATACCTATGTTCTTGTGTGAGGCAAAACTTTACCATTGGTGTACGTTACCACCTCAATATTGATTAAATGTCAAACTTAACTTCTACTTCCGGCAATAGAAGCAAACCTTCAAAAGATCACAATAATGCTTTAAGCGAAAATATCGAAAATCTGGAAAAAATATCCATTAAAAATTTCCCACTATGAGATTTCCGGAGCGGTTTTATGAGTATCATTTGTTATGAGTACCAAAATGTCACCTTTAAAATCAATTAATGTAAAAAATCAGAAGTCAGCATATTGTACAATGCAAAAGCCATGCAAAAGAAAGCTTTCATTTCTTTACAATGTTTAGGTCTCAAACCGGAAAAAAAACAATCCAAAAATGCTGGAGGTGATATGTTAATATCTGTATTGTTACAACAGAGCAAAAAGCATATGGTTTTAATTATCAAAACTATCAATTTACGCAACCCAAAAGTTGTAACTGAAACAACACTTTTTGTGTTGCTTGATTTGTTTGACAATATTGAATATTCTACAAAAGACAAAAATTGTACGATAATTGATTAGAATCATATAGGCCAAGTTTCAGGATATTGTTTATAGAAATATGGACGCTGTACAAACGTGAGTAAAGGTGTTGTTTAACTTATGGCGAGGTGTAAATTTAAACTTCAGCCAATTAAGCTTTACAAATGTCTCCAGTGGGTCAAAGTTGTCAGAGAAGAGCCCATATAGCTGAAGGACCAGGTGAGCGATTCTAGCTCTTGGGAGCCTTTGGTTCTACTTTCGCTACTCGCCCTTTTGTTTTCTAATTACGTAATAAGGTGAAAAAGGGGGGTCGCAAAAATTAATTTTCAGTTTTGTGTCCGCTATTTGCAAAGATTTGACAAGAACAAACATGCAAAAACAATTTTCAAAATCGGACCACAAATAAAAAAGTTTTGATTTTGGCCCCTTTTGGCCGCTAATTACATAACGGGGAAAAAGATGGACACAAAAATTCATCCCGTTCATACTTTATTTTAAGAAAGATTCTTCACAAATTTCAAAGCAATAGGCCAACCAGGACCAAAGTTATGGTGGAACCAAATAAAATAATTGAATTTTTTGCCCCTTTTGGGCCCCTAATTTCGAAACAAAAAAAGGGAGACCCACCAAAATCAATCCCATACATCCTTTTATGGTAATGGTCATTATTGTAAAAGTTCAAAGCAATCGGATAACTAGAACTAAAATTATCGTGGCAACAAACATAAAAAAGCATTTTTGGCCCCTTTTGGACTCTAATTTCTAAACGAAAAAAGGGGTACCCCATAAATCAATCCCATCCATCCTTTTACAGTAAGGAACATCACTGTCAAATTTCACACCAATCGGATAACTAGAACTAAAGTTTATGTGGGAACACCAAAGTTAACAGACAACGCAGACGACGACAACGCAGACGATGACAGCATCATACCTTTATACGTCCGCAATTTTGTTGCGGTCGTATAAAAATTCCACTATCATGGGAAAAAAAGCCAAAATCCTTGAACTTGACTTCATTCGTTGTTCGCCGTTATGAATTGACCCAAGATTAAAACTATACATTAGATTCAATACTAGTCATACAATTATCAGCGGAAGACCTAGTTAGTTCTTGACAAAGAACAGGGACTGAGAAATTAGGCTTGAACAAAGATTTCTGGCTTAGGACATGTACATATAAATTGTGGCTGGGTTATACTAGTTTTTGGGCTCATGACATAACGATAAAGCAAGACGCTTTTACTTTCTGCAGTAATTGGTATCTATAGGAAAAGGAAGCAGTACTAGAAGGCGGGGGTCTGGGGGCCAGGCCCCCATAAGCTATAGATTTTTGTAATTAAAAGATTTTGAATTCTGACTAATCCTGGTACCATTTCATAATTATTGTAGAGATTGGCTCCGCTTAAATATGTTTAAAAGTGAATGAGAAAGCAAAAGGCATGCACATTGCTCCATATACTTTTCCTTTCTATCTCTCAAATGAGTGCAGTTGTTGGTATGTCGTAGAGTTTTGTTTTTGTCTTCCTTCACCGGATTTTACACACTGAATTGAAAATTAGCGGCACGACGGGTGTACTATAGCAGGCAGGAACTGCTTACTCTTCCGGAACGCCAGAGTTCACTCCTGTTACGACTTGAGTTCGCGTTGTTGATTTCCACTCGGTTGATTAAGTGTTTGTGTTTTTTTCGGGCTGTTCTTGTTCATGTTTACCGGTTTTGTCGTTGTCCGTTCGGACTTTTGACACTCGAATGCCCCATTGATGCCTCTTTGCTTCCTTGGTTTTGATTGCAAAAAACACCGAACTTCAATGACTTGAAACACACAAGCGAGTCCAAAATTAGAAAATAAGTAGACATGGTAGATGTTAAAAAATACCACAATCAGCTGGTATCAAGACCACTTATATTGCTATAGGTAAACGGAACCTTGCAAAAATCTACAGGGAGCGAAAACGATAGTGTTACGCATCTAATGGTAGACCTGTCAGATGAGGACCATAATGATGCCTTTGTTCACGAGGAATCTCTTTTATTGTCTAGACTGACCAGGGCCTTCAATAAAAAACTTTGTTATAGACGGCTCTAGACTGACAGAGATGAAATGAGCCCTGGACATCATGCTTTAAAAGTTATTATCTAAAAAAAGACCGATAACAACATTGCAAAAATTCACCAGCTAGAACATCATTGCATATAAGATCAAAACCCAAATTATCTAGTTGTTAACCCAATCGGGAGCGAAGTAACGTACACCCGTGGAGGGTGCAGATCGAATCATTGAATACAGTATAAAAAAATCAGCTCTTTAATGTCGCCCTCTTTTTGCTATATCCGCTAGCTGAGGCGTTACCAATTTCATCACTTCAAGCCTAAAATCTAATCACCTAGAACAGTAAGACTGTAAAAGCCCTCCTTAAACTCAAATTAACATTCTCACCAAAAGACACCTTCATGATGCTAAATGTTTTTTTTGCAGCTATTATATGAGACCTTGATTGTTTAAGATTGAAAACCTTTCTTTTATTAACAATCAAGCCATTGAAAAAAAAACAAATGCGAACATACAATTGAGACATGAAGCTACCGAGACTTTGGGGAGAAAAAGAATTTTCACTATAAAGATCTATAAAGTACAGTATATAGCCACATTAAAAAAAAATGTAATAGCCGGGGATACTCATGGAATATAAATACATTAACATTTAATCTTATCCCTTTCTTTTCTCCTTTAAAACTTCTCTTCCATATTTATTTTGTTAAAAAATGTTTTCAACTAGCAATAGGAGGCAGTTGCCTACATGCCTATATGTAATTTACGGAAACAGGATTTTTACCTTAGGACAACAACTCATTTTAGGATCCTCTAGGCAAACTATCCAGATTTCGAGTTAAAAGTTAAGATAGCTCACTGATTTCTTACATATCTGTATCTATAATATGGTTTCAAAAGAACATGGCTTAATGTCCCCAAATCTCAAAGTTTTTTACCTTACTTTCTTTTCTTTTAAACTTTACCCCAAAATGACCTTCCGAGCTCAGTTTCATAAAAATTCCATCAAGAGGTTATGCCCCAGTAATGAATCTGGACGGAATGACAGATGATGTAAAATTAATCATATACTCTCCTGTTTTCACAGGATGGTGTTATACAAAAATATCTGAAGATAGTTAATTTTGATGAGCTTGTCTTAAAAAAACATAACATACTGACATTTAATATACAGGTCTATGATACTGATACGATGATCCGATTGAGTGAGATACTGATGGTACCCCTCTTTCATATTTGGCGCTTTATTTGGAAGAAATGTAAATCTGGTTATCTCCCTTCAATGATTTTAAAGTGCACTAGAACCTTCATTTGATGAACTTCTTTCTTGTAAATTTTTATCAAGATCTGCGGTTAAGAGTAAGTTTTGCCCCTACCATCTGAATGATATAGGAGAAAAACAAAAAAGATTCTTCCACATCACCCATAATATTGAGGATTCATTCATTTTCACAGGGATAATATGTTTTGGTTTCCCTTAAAGAGTCAATTTGTTTGTGCATTTGGCTTGAAGAAATCAATAAAAAACTTTAGGAGTACAGTTAGTATACTCACAATAGGACAACCCCCGCTTCATAGCGAATTCTATATTGAAAATATTTTAGAATCTAGTACAAACATCTCTCATGAATATTCTGGACAATGCATATTCTTCCTTGTACAGTTTCATAAAAATCCATCAAGCAATTTATGAAGAGATGTGCTTATTAGATATGTGGACAGACATGAAGACCGACAGTATGATTGATATTTAACTAACATCTTGTTGGAACAATAAAAAAAAAATGATACTCCAACAATGAAAATGAGAACTCAGCATAAACTGCAGATCTTCATTTCCTGAGAACATCAAATTCAAAAGATAAAGATTATATGTTTTCTAACAGCTTTATGTAATGCAAAACTGGTCACAAAATACAACAACATTGCTTATAGCCAAAACAGATCTATAAAAAGTACATAATACAAAGAAATAAAATAAAAAAAAACGAAACTAAATTGATTGTCACATTTTCTGTTTTGAGAAAAAAATGTGCAATATATTTTATGGACTAATGAAATTTGAAAGTTGTTTCATCCACATTACATGTTACCTGTGTAAAAATTTTGAAAAATAAAAAAAATAAAATGTTGAAAGTTATCAAATAGTTATAGGAAACTCTTAAAAAAAAAAATTTCAAAGTATTTATAGATATCAAATAAATTTTAATTAAATTCAAATATGCAAATCCTTAATTGCTCAAATCATGTATCAAATTCAGATATTATGGAAATGATACATTTTGTTTTAAAGCTTTGGAATTCACAAATATTTGTGGACAGAGAGACAAAATTATATGTTTGTAGGTCAAATTACGAAGTCTATATGTTTAATAGTACATGTAAAGCCTCTTTGACCTTCTAATTAAAAAAAGTCCTAAACAATAGAAACAATATCAGTTTAAGTACACTTATTGTGTACAAACTACAACATACACAAACAATAACAAAATGTAAAGGGGTCACTTCCATCAAAAAACAATTAATCTTAACATTTCAAAATATATAACATAATGTTATGCCCTAATTCAATCTAAGGTTATTATTGAAAAGTTAAAAGGTACTATATTCAACACTTTACCAAATAAAAAAAAGTTTTAAATAATAGATAAGACTCATATACATTGTAGAAAACTAGATTTGAAATTGATATTTTACTAACTTAAAAGTAATTTCTTTTACATTCCAATTAATCTTTTGTAATAAACCACTTTTTATCTAAAAATAAACAAGGTTTCAAGTTATCACATTTCAGTTACAACTTGTACAATCCTTTTGCATTTTCAAAATAAGAACTTGGCATGTTTATCTTTAGTATAAGAAAGTATCCAACATTTTAAGATAACTATTTCTCACTTTTTGGACAGGACAGTTCCTATTTTTAGCGGTGTGAGATTTTTCTGTCTCACACCACCCCATGTGAGATAGCCTCGTGCAGTTTCCAAGGGACGTAACTCTATTGTTTACGTCATAGGCTATGTTTTGTAAACAAATCCACGTTGTACAATTTACGGGTTTAGTGAGAAAAATAATCAAACACCGATGATTAGGGCAAGATAAGGAAATCTCCGACACCCTTGGGTAAGATTTCTTTACATCTGCAACTCGGCAGAGCCTCGTTGCAGACTTGAAATCTTACCCTCGGGATGTCGGGGATTTCTTTATCTTGCCCTAACACCGGTGTTAGATTCTTATATTCTTTTTTACATTCACACTACTTACAACAGCAATAAAATCAGGTACACAAATTAAATTTTCCTAACAATTTTGAAAGAAATCTATAAATAAATGTTGTTTGATTGTCTAGTATAACTCATGTATGAGGATAAACACTGAATTAATACAATGCTACTACACAAAATATACTAGGCATGAAACAAAACTATACCAGCTCATGCAATGTCAACAGTCAGAGAATAAAATTTGATTGACTTAAAGTTTGTCAAAAACACTCATATCGATCTGAATTGTTTACTCAGAATAGAGAGTGGTCGTTTCCCAAAAAATTGAGGTAAAAATCTTTTTTTTTAATTCTCAATTTTGAGATTTTTTAAAACCTCTTTTTACCCCAAATAGGAAAATGGGAGTTTTCAGTGAAATTTTTCACCACTTAGGCATTAGGCATTAAAATTTCTACCTTGTTATAAGAAAAATAATGAAACTCATAATGCATGTTTAGAAAATGTATTGCAGTTTTAAAATTGATTTTTTAACTTCCTGGTTCTAGTCTTGCTATTTCTTATTGGGAATTAACATTTTTTAAATGAAATTTCAACATTTTTTATCTGACATGTATTTGTATTGATGCAAATTCATATAATTTTTTCATTGAAAAATAGGTAATCCTACACATCTTAATCTATTGATATGACATTAGAGCTAGATATTGTTTCTTTTTTGCCTAGTATAGATAAATCTTTACAACTCATCTAATGTTAGCAAAGGGATGTTCAGTTGACCATAAAACAAAAAGCTACTTGTATAAGTATTTGTACCATGCATGTATTTCATTGAAAAGGATGAGTGGCAATAAGACCCATTTTTGGCCCAAAAATAACCAAGAAATTAAAACTGAGCATACAGATGCCTTTAGTTGATGAAACATTGAAAAATTATTAGGCTTAAAGAAAATGCTTAACTTGTGCCATATCAGTTAAGCTGTCATGCCAATCAGTTAACTCAAAAAGCTACATATTAATGAAATTGTCCTAATTTCATTGATTTTTGCTGATTTTCATACACTTTTTGGTCTGAAAGAAGGTGGGCGCATCAAAACAACAACTTCATACTTGACAAAAATGTGTAAAATGATGAAATCCACCATTTCTGAAAGTTCGGAGTTGTTGTTTTCATGCGCCCAATGTTTTCTTAAGGAAAATATGCACTGAAACCATTCGCAATTGCAGATTTTTTTTGCTTTGTCAAATAAGACCACTGATTATGATGTCATAATTAGGTCACAATGAATGAAATTTGCTTTTTTTGATGTGTTTTCTTTGTAATCACATATAAGCTTATATGTCTTATAAATATCATAACATTTGAATCAACTTCATTTTCTTGGGCCAATTATGGGTCTTAATGCCACTCATCCTTTATTTTGCGTCATTTTTTCATGATTTTTTTTATTAAAATGACATAAAATGTGTTCATGGAAGTTTCTTGTGAGAATTGAACACCCAAAATTGAATGAAATGAGAAATGCACAAATTCATATAATTTTTTTCATTTCAGATTTTGGTTATTTTGTAAAAGATTTGCATTGTGTAATTCGTGGTAATATGGCATGTTGTGAAAAAAAATAATTTCTTTTGAAGCTCTATGTTTGAAAAATGACATGAAAATTTTGCACAAATCTCATGGTACACATTTGCCTGTGCACATATTCTAATCTTATAACATAACAGTTTGACAGTGGTCTTTCTTGGAATGTAGGAAACTCATCACTTAATAGATATACAGCACTACCATTTCACAAACATAGCCTGTAAATAGAGAAAGAAAACGTCAAAAAAGTCATAACAAATGTTTTTCATTTTGGTTAATCATTTCAATTTCATACAAGTAAAATATGTTTAAAAAATTCAAACACATTTTATAAGTGACTGTTCTAATCCAGAAATCTTCATATTTTTACTAAAATCTTAATTGTTTATTACAGGATTTGTGTTTAACATGTTCAACATGTTCAAGTTAAAGACAATTTTAAATTGATGATAAACTTGAACATGCCCTTTTTTAATCAAATGTCTAGAAAAGTTGCCAAAAAAAGTACAGTCAAATTGACATGAATATGTCTTGTTGTGTATGCGTATCTAATAATAAACATTTTCAATAAAAAAAGTGTTTTTCCTTGTACATGTAACTGCTTCGTGCTTTCATGGTTGGTTTATCATTTAACTTACTAGAATGTTTATTGATCTTCATCAGAGTTATCTCCCATAGATTGGTCATCTGATTTGTCATGTTCAATCATGTGATCATCTAACATGTCCTCATTATTGAACTCTTTGTCACAGTAAGGACAGGAGAACAATCCATCATATGAAAATTGAGAGTAATCTCCCCTATCACTCTCATTTACATCCACAAATTGTGATGCTTCTGATGGTCCTCCAAGCGTCTCCTCATCTCCCTGGATAATGGGGTAATTGTCTATACTAGAAGTGAGACGTGGTTTGTTGCGTTTACACTGCAGTTTGAAAGCTATTGTGTGAGCTTGAAGTTCCTCTACAGTTTCAAATCCTTCCTTACACACTGAACAGCTATATATACAGTTATGTTTCTTCAGAAGGTGCTGTTTTAGGTAGATGCCCTTGGTATAGCTCTTACTACACATGGTACATTTATGTGGTTTATTCTCCCCTGTGTGGGTTCTCATGTGTTTGTACATGTCGCTGCTTTGGTTAAAAGATTTCCCACACGTCATACAAGTATAAGGTTTCTCTCCTGTGTGGAGGCGGATGTGCTTCACAAGATCACCTAAAACATTAAAATTAAATTAATCTTTTACTTGGTAAGTTGGTATTGAAGTATCATAGCACTTGGATTTTGAAAAATGCAATGATTGCAATTCAGTTGTTTCATATTTAATTTGTGAATTTTTTTTAATCATTTTGATAATGCTGTTCTTATTCATGGATACTGATTCTTTCTTTTCCTTTTTTTTTTTGCTTCTGAATGCCTCATTGCTTCTTGGTGCATCAAATTGAGTGTGTTTTAGTTTCATTTTATTTTATAATTATTGATATTATCTGTCTATGTTTTTTTTTTCTTATGTTCTTCTATCTATTTAAAGTGTTTAATCTTTTGTATACTTAAATTGCTTATTTGATTTGTTCGGCTCCTTTAGGGCATTTTAAAATGATCTTATCTTACCCTGTTGGTGGAATGCCTGGCCACATGTTGAACATTTATAAGGTCGTATTCCTGTATGTATCATGACGTGCCTCTGGAGGATGTATCTACGATTGAATGATTTTCCACATGTCGTACAAAGATATGGTTTTTCCGACGTGTGAGAGAGTTTGTGATTCTTTAATGTGTTTTTCCTTGGGAAATCCTTCCCACAGATGTCACAAACAAATGGGCGTTCCCCACTGTGAACCCGAAGGTGAATGTTCAGTGATGTCTTGTGATTGAACCCTTTAGAACACAGGGGACAAGAGAACATCTTCTCGTCATTGTGTACCCTCATGTGTGTCTGTAGATGTGACCGCTGGCTGAACGCCTTATTACAAATCTGACAGATAAAGTCCTTAGTGGTGACGTGTGTTAACGAGTGTTTACGTAGATAGCTCATGTAATAGAAACCCTTGTTACAGGTCGGACATTTAAATCTCTCTTTCTTCCCATTAATGGTATCACTCCATATTGTTCCCTTGTCTTTCTTAGATTTCTTTACTGCCTGTTTTTTACCCTTATCATCATGTGTTGATGAGTCCACCAAGCAGCTCTGGAGAACTTCATTAACATTAGTATCTTTGACTTCAGGAATGCACTCTTTAGGGTATACTGGATTAAGCTCGAGGTTTTTTCTCACCTCTGATATGATTAGGTCCAGACGTTTAATTTTCTTGGCTGTCAGTGTGGTGCTAGGATGAACGATATCCTCCAGACTTCTGGTTTGACCTGATGATTCCACAGTTTCTGAGCCTTCACTACTGCTATCTTGATGACTTACTGTAGTACGGCTTGGCTTTGAAGCTTTTCTTTTGCTTCCTAAATAAAAAAATTAAAAAATCAAGTACATTATTGCATAGATATCACTAATATCAGGATAATCAAGTGACTGGAAATCTTAAACATTGTTAAATGTATTACAAAGTTGTCAAATACTTAAAATGTGGCATATTGTTGACCCTGTTGTTACCCATAGCCTACAACATAGTCTATTACATTGTACATGTACAAATGTATGTTAAAAGTCTTTCATTTCATTCAATTACAGTGTCATTGGCCTGAAAAAAAAATTATTCAATTGCCAATTTGTTACAAACTTGAGCAGCTAATTATAAGCATGATGTATACTGTATACATGTATTGAATGCTAATATTTGGTATCTTTTTTTAAAAGGAACCTTTTTAGCTACAATAATGTATTTTTAATTTAACAAAATGTTGTTTTGATAAATTTACCAAACTGGGTTGACAATTCTTAAATGCCAAGCTAAGACAGGGAAATGAAAAACCAAAGAAATTCAAGTTAAAGATTGCCATGGTCTTCACTTACAATTTTCTTTGTTTGGTATAAATATCTACAGATAAATGTAAAATATTGTTATTTTGTGCTATATACATGATATGCATGATGTACACATGCATATTTACTTCTCATCATTCATTTCATTGTAAAATTGAAAAGCTCTCTGATTAAGCAAAGCTGAATAAGTATACGATACCTGTAGCCTTTCCATATGTTCCAGTACTTGGTTGCTGCAGTCCTGTATATAAAGCCTGGGGCGTAGTATTCATTTTATCATCATTATCACCATCTGCAGTGATCTCAGCTGAAAGTTTACTATTTGCTGCTGTACGCCGTCTTAACTCCCTCTCTTCTTCCTCATCATTTATCTCCACTTTTACTGTCTGAGAATACAAGGATTTAGTAATGTCCGTTTCACTGTCAGGGTTTTTCTTCAAGCTGTCTGTCAGAGTTCTGTCCAATGTCATTGTCTTATTTTCTTTGAGATCAGTATCATCCCTTATTGCATGCAAACAAGCAGTAGTACTATGTGGAGCATCATGTTGCCCTGTACTATGGGGTGAATCCATGGATTCTGACTTCACAAATGTAACACCTTTATCAGGAAAACGCGCTTCATCAGGTACAATGGAAGATGTTGTTGGTAGCCTGTTTGTTGCTGCATAATCAGTACCTTGTGTTTCACTCATGATAGTGTTCATCTTTTCATTAGGGGTGGCCACGCTGCATCTCTAAAACCTGGAATAAAATGACATATTAGATAAATATAGCTTCTAAAATGAGTCCAATCTCATTACATCTTGAGGTCATAATGCTGATTTATGTTATGTTGTTTAATGTGTTTGTCTGTTTCTTCGTGTTGTTCTTGTTTGTTCATGTTGTTTTAAGAGCCTGTTCATGAAAAAACCATGCAAAATAAATTATTGTAAATTTTGTCCAGTAATAATGTTTTTTAATTAATTATGTAAAAGGTATAGTGCAACATAAGACCATCCTATAAGACTTATTCAGACAAATTTATTTCTTTAAAAAATCAAAGATGGTTGACCTACGGGCCTCAATAGCAATATGTAGCTTTTACCTGATTTATGGTGATTTCAATCAAATTTTATTTGAAAACTAGACAATTTCATTGTGATTATTTTTCAGTTTAAGTTTATGGAATGACAATTGGAGCTATATTTTTTTAAATATTCATGTTTTGAATTTTAAATCCTGTCAATACAGTGCAATATTCATAATTCATAATTTTGTACCTGTACCTTGAGGTAGGACTTGGGCAATATTCCAGACTGGTTGATAAATGCTAAAATTTGCTATATTTAAGGGTACTTATGTTTTACTACAGAAAAAATATTGTTTCTAAACAGTCTGGGGCGTAACTTAAATAAGTTATTACAGAAAAATAACAGTCATGTGTTATTAGAAGTGGTTTTTTTAGTTGATAAATTTTCATAGATATCTTTTAAATTTAGATTAAAGTTTGATTTTTCCACTTTTGAAGTTCAAGATCAGAAATTTAA
>CAXARO010000091.1:0-91153 GCA_963971305.1 Arcuatula senhousia | reverse complement strand
TCTACATTGTATCCGGATTAATTAATTACGTTACTTAGTGAACTGCAGACATTATTGCATAAAGAAATTCTGATCTAAGAAAGATAACTCAATCTTAATTTTTAGAAAGTTGATATTTTTTTTGATAGGTCAAAAATAGTTCACACATTCTTATCCTATTACCATATAGGGTTGTTGCAATAATACCTTACATATTAACAATCGAAAGTTTAACCTTTAAATACCTGGGCATGTGAGAAATTTTCGACGACTTTAAATGTCGCATCATAATACACCTGTTGCTAGTTACAATATAAAATTGTCTATTCACTATCTTGATTAAATCAGAAATTTGTAGTGAGCGAACTGGCTTACCTATGTTAGGACTCTGATGACAAAATGAGTCATTTGGGTCCATAGGGGGGTCTGTGGAGGGAGAGTCTTGCCCCACCCTCTCAAATGACACAAAAATCAATTATTTGAAAATCATTAAAATCTCAACCCTAGGGGGGAGGGGGGGGTGTCACACCCCTTTGTTTGCAACCCCTCATGAAAAAATACTAAATGTTCTGAAAACCATTGATATTCCCCCACCCCATTACCATAGACATTATTCCTTTTGACCATTTTTTAATCATTTAAACGCTTGGATCCAAACGCTTGGAATATTCCATATTCTTTCATTTTTAATCTTATACATGAATGTATATACAACAAAATGTATTTCATCAGCTCTAAGCACCATTTTGATTTAACATATTTCATATTATACATGTATCTCAAAGGAGACTTAATTATGTTTTGTATCAAGCTAAGTGAAAAATGGCAATAAAAAGTCTATGGTAGGTAGCTATAGGAAACCAGAAATGCACAAATTATTTTATTTGGCCTGAGATAATTTTGTAGAATGGTGTATTGTTAAAGTTTCCATCTTTTCCATGTACATGTCTGCAGTGTTTATAACTTTATTTTGGAGTTTAAATAGTATGGCATCAGGGTACATAGACGTAATGGAATAATGTCCATGTTAGATATAAAACAAGTATATATATAGCTGTTTGCTTTATATTTACATGGACTTACCCTTCAACTTTACTGAAGATTAATGCCATACTGGTTTTGTACAACATAATACAAAGCCAATATGGCATTTTGCTTTAGGGTTTCCATCTTCTCTTCATTCCATGCGTTGAGAGTGACCACCCCTGTAGTTCCTTCCCTTGTTACTTTTGCAACAATTTTTTTTTCTTTTTTTTTCCTTTTTAGTTACCTCCTCAACCACAATAACGTTCTGGAAGAAAAAAACAGAACAGAATCGTGAAGACATATGTTACATGTATGTATGTTACCATGATACCATAGAAAAAGCATTGTAAGTTTGTTGGCTTTTTTCAAAAACTTCCAACCCGTGCGGGGCCCGGGTGGCGAATAGGCCCGCAGCAGAGCCTAGCTTGTCGTAAGAGGCGACTAAGGGTCTTGGGATTCTGATGTCGGGTCAGTGCTCAGCCCACAGAGCGACCAAGTGTGTACCCTAGGTGGCTGAATAGGGTGGCCCTCGTCCGCGGGGGTTGTCAGGTCTATATAATGGAAACCCTGACCGCCGACCATAGTGGGCCAACGTGTGTGGAGAGTGCCACGCTTCATGCACGTTAAAGACCCCTTTGTGGACCGCCAAGTAGTGCACCACATAGGCTAAATTTTCCGCCCCTACCCACTTCTCCCCTTTTCCTGTGGTTCTTCAAAATTCACTGTTTCCATGTGTCCCACCCCACCCCCATATTTCATTTATCATCATCATTTCATGTTCATTTTATCATCCTTTTCATGTTCATCGCCTGTAAATAACCTATATAGCGTTGCACGGGCGTAAAACACCAACTCACTCACTCAAAAACTTCCTCTTACATAAAATAATGATGGTTTGCCTGATTTCATTGAGTGAAAAATATGGGTTATAAAATCATGATTGACAAACTGTAAGGCAAAAAAGAAACTTTTTTTTATAAAACTGGTATTTATTTCTATCAAACAAAGTCCAGTTTCATTAATACCTTGTTTGCATACAGCATCAGGTTGAAGTCCTATAGCATATGGGCTTTGATTACAGGGCTCCATGTTGCAGTGGGGAACATTAAAATATATCTTATAATATGTTGCCAGACAGGGTATATATCTCTTGAACCCATTTGTCTTCTCATATTTGAAATACATGTATGATCTAAAGTCTTTATTATGTCTCCCAAACGAAGTTTGGAGACATTATGTTTTTGCTCAGTTCTTATTATTCTTATTATTATTATTATTATTTTTCTTCTTTCCGGGCGCGATTTTTCGAACACTTGTGTGCACTGTTTCTCAGAAACCGTTGGACAGAATCGTTTGATATCATATGACTTGAAAGGCCCATATTCGTAGATGCGCCTCCTGAAAAAAAAATTTCAATATGTTGAAGGGAACATGGGTTTTGGGGGTCTCAAAAGGGGGTGGGGTTGCAAAATTTTACTATAGAAGTCTATGGGAAAAGTTATATAACTTAATATGCGATCTTAACTTTGAAATACTCACTTAACTTGGATATCCAAGTAAACGTAGTGGCAAGGTATTATGGTAAACCCTCCGTTTCGTTGTCTTAGGTGGGGGGGGGGTCATGCCCCACCCCTTCAAATAACAAAACACTTAATATTTTGAAAACCATTGAGAGCCCCACCCTATAACCATATATATTATTACTCCTTATGATAAGACCAATCATATGGTATCATAGGGGGGGTCATGCCCCACCCCCTCAAATGATAAAATACTAAATATTCTGAAAACCATTGAGATCCCCACCCTATAACCATATATATTATTACTCCTGATGAAAAGACCAATCATATAGTATTGTAGGGGGGGTCTGAGGGGGGTCATGCCCCACCCCCCTCAAATGATAAAATACTAAATATTCTGAAAACCATTGAGATCCCCACCCTATAACCATATATATTATTACTCCTTATGATAAGACCAATCATATGGTATCATAGGGGGGGTCTGAGGGGGGTCATGCCCCACCCCCTCAAATGATAAAATACTAAATATTCTGAAAACCATTGAGATCCCCACCCTATAACCATATATATTATTACTCCTGATGAAAAGACCAATCATATGGTATTGTAGGGGGGGTCATGCCCCACCCCCTCAAATGATAAAATACTAAATGTTCTGAAAACCATTGAGATCCCCACCCTATAACCATATATATTATTACTCCTGATGAAAAGACCAATCATATGGTATCTGAGGGGGGTCATGCCCCACCCCCTCAAATGATAAAATACTAAATATTCTGAAAACCATTGAGATTCCCACCCTATAACCATATATATTATTACTCCTTAAGATAAGACCAATCATATGGTATCATAGGGGGGTCTGAGGGGGGTCATGCCCCACCCCCTCAAATGATAAAATACTAAATATTCTGAAAACCATTGAGATCCCCACCCTATAACCATATATATTATTACTCCTTATGATAAGACCAATCATATGGTATCATAGGGGGGTCTGAGGGAGGTCATGCCCCACCCCCTCAAATGATAAAATACTAAATATTCTGAAAACCATTGAGATCCCCACCCTATAACCATATATATTATTACTCCTGATGAAAAGACCAATCATATGGTATTGTAGGGGGGTCTGAGGGGGGTCATGCCCCACCCCCTCAAATGATAAAATACTAAATATTCTGAAAACTATTGAGATCCCCACCCTATAACCATATATATTATTACTCCTTATGATAAGACCAATCATATGGTATCGTAGGGGGGTCTGAGGGGGGTCATGCCCCACCCCCTCAAATGATAAAATATTAAATATTCTGAAAACCATTGAGATCCCCACCCTATAACCATATATATTATTACTCCTTATGATAAGACCAATCATATGGTATCATAGGGGGGTCTGAGGGGGGTCATGCCCCACCCCCTCAAATGATTAAATACTAAATATTCTGAAAACTTTTGACATCCCCACCCTATAACCATATAAATTATTACTCCTTATGATAAGGCAAATCATTTAATATTAAAGAGTTAAATAACTTGTGTTAATAAAACCCCTGCCCAATTTTTTTTCCATGAAGTTCTGAAAATGCATTTAAAGGCATTTCCATGATTTTGCTAACCCCTGGGATTTTTGTAAAACTTGTATTTTAGGGAACACCCTGTCCAAATTTTTCACATGAGATGAAAGGGACTTCGTTTGGGAGACATTCGAAACTGCATCCAGTTTCAATTATACCTTGTTATATATGTCTATTTTTAGAACTAATTTTCATCATTCTAAAAACATTGACCAGAAGAACAGCTCAAAAGGCATTCTGCATATAAAATGAAATTGCTGCTTTTTGTTAAAAAGGAAATGGAAGAGCAACAGATCAGAAACCCAGGATATAGGACCTGATGCTATAGTTTTAGGCAGAGCCTTATGTAGTCATATAATACATGTAGCTATCTGATTTTCACGGTTTATTTTTTGTCTAGACAAGGTATATCGGTCAGCCAATATTCCTCCCACAGGATTTATCGTGTATTTTTGTCCCCCGCCGCAACGCGGAGCGGGGACATAGAAATGCCGTCCGTCCGTCACACTTTTTGTAAGCGCTCTCAAGGCTACAAATTTTGTTGGATTTTCATGAAATTTATACCAAATGTTTATATCACTAATACCTTGGTCAAGTTCGACAATCATCATTTTTCAATAATTTTTGTAAGAGTTATGGGACTTTGTTTCTTTGCAAAACAGACCTTGTAAGCGCTCTCATCCCTACAGATGTTGACAGACTTTCATGAAATTTATACAAAATGTTTAAACTACTAATACCTTGGTCAAGTTTCACACTCAGCATTTTTCGATAATTTTTGTAGGAGTTATGGGACTTTGACCATGAAAAAGACTGTTTTTTTTGGCAAAACAGACATTGTAAGCGCTCTCATCCCTACAGATGTTGTCTGATTTTCATGAAATTTATACCAAATGTTTATATCACTACTATCTTGGATAAGTTCGAAAATCAGCATTTTTAAACATTATGTACCCGCAAGTCATTTCCGTCAATGTTTTCAACGTTCGCTACATCTTGCGTTAGAAACAAAGCAACTTATTTATGGCTAATATCACGATTCTAAGGCACCAAATGAAAGTGAATTAAAACATATTCAATCTGAAAAAAAAACGTGTTAAAAAACTGAAAACATCTTTGAAGGTTTTCCTTTCGCCTTTTTCTTTGACCTCTGGTTTCGAACTTCACCTGGCGACGGATTTTTTTGGTTTTGAACGTCAGTCAACGACGAAATTTCCAACGGACAAGATTAATTTCATGTTAATGTTTGAGGACATTTTTATGACATGTTCCTGTATATTTATGAGATAAGACATTGGAGCTGTAGTGGAAGTCTTATGATGCAGATTTCCTTAGAGGAGAGGGTGGACAGTGGGTCTTCGTCCCCTCCCCGCCTTATTTAAATCTGATGGGTGTCCCATTTGCGTCAATTTCCATGATCACGGCCCTGTCTAACACCGTCTCCCGCTTTTTCACTGCTGTTATCCCAGGTTCCTCTCACCCCCTTCCCTGTGCCTTTCATCCCCGTCCCTCGACCCTTATGTCCTTGTTCCCTACCCCCTAATTTTCGATATCCCGTATCCCCGCTTTTATTTATAAAATTACTGAACCAATTTTGATGAAATCACTGGTTACGGATACCATGGATGATAACTATAAAAAATCGTATTGTTACCACGGTAACAATAATGAAAAGTTATGGTTACCCGAAAAACTAATACTCGATAACCCATATTGAATGTTCTTGTACGAAAAGTAATTGTATCATTAAGGCTAGCCCTAACCTAACCCTAATTGTATGTTTTTGTTATAACCCTAACCCTAAATATATTTTGATACCAACCCTACCGCTAATTGTATGTTTTTTTATGCTAACCCCTAACCCTAAGTTTTCGCTTTCACTAACCCTAACCCTAATTTTTCGTTTGCACTAACCCTAACCCTAATTATATGTTTTTGTTATAACCTAACCCTAAATATATTTTGATACAACCCTAACGCTTATTGTATACTTTTTATGCTAACCCCTAACACTAATTTTTCGCTTTCACAAACCCTAACCCAAATTAAATTTATTTGTTATAACCCTAACCCTTAATATATTTTGATACCAACCCTAACGCTAATTGTATGTTTTGTTATGCTAACCCCTAACCCTAATTTTTTGCTTTCACTAACCCTAACCCTAATTTTTCGTTTTCACTAACCCTATCCCTAATTATATATATTGTTACAACCTAACCCTAAATATATTTTAATACCAACCCTAACGCTTATTGTATGCTTTTTTATGCTAACCCCTAGCCCTAGTTTTTCAGTTTCTCTAACCCTAACCCTAATTATATGTTTTGTTATAACCCTTACCCTGAATATATATTGATACCAACCCTAACGCTTATTGAATGCTTTTTTATGCTAACCTCTAATCCTAATTTTTCGTTTTCACTAACCCTAACCCTAATTATATGTTTTTGTTTTAACCCTGACCCTAAATATATTTTGATACCTACACTAACGCTTATTGTATACTTTTTTATGCTAACCCATATTGCATGTTCTTGTACGAACAGTAATTGTATCATTAAGGCTAACCCTAACCTAACCCTAATAATATGTTTTTGTTTTTAACCTAACCCTAAATATATTTTGATACCAACCCTACAGCTAATTGTATGTTTTTTTATGCTAACCCCTAACCTTAAGTTTTCGCTTTCACTAACCCTAATCCAAATTTTTCGTTTGCACTAACCCTAACCCTAATTATATGTTTTTTTTATAACCCTAACCCTAAATATATTTTGATACCAACTCTAACGCTTATTGTACGCTTTTTTACGCTAACCCCTAACCCTGATTTTTCGTTTTCACTAACCCTAACCTTGATTGCATGTTCTTGTACGAAAAATAATTGTATCATTAAGGCTAACCCTAACCTAACCCTAATAATATGTTTTTGTTTTTAACCTAACCCTAAATATATTTTGATACCTACGCTAATTGTATGTTTTTTATGCTAACCCCTAACCCTAAGTTTTCGCTTTCATTAACCCTAACCCTAATTTTTCGTTTTCACTAACCCTAACCCTAATTATATGTTTTTGTTATAACCTAACCCTAAATATATTTTGATACCAACCCTAACGCTTATATACTTTTTTATGCTAACCCCTAACCCTAATTTTTCGCTTTCACAAGCCCTAACCCAAATTACATTGTTTGTTATAACCCTAACCCTTAATTTATTTTGATACCAACCCTAACGCTTATTGTATGCTGTTTTATGTTTACCCCTTACCAGAATTTTTCGATTTCACCAACCCTACCCCTAATTATATGTTTTTGTTATAACCCTAACCCTAATTATATTTTGATACCAACCCTAACGCTTATTGTCTGCTTTTTTATGTTAACCCCTAACCCTAATTCTTCGTTTTCACTAACCCTAACCCATATTGCATGTTCTTGTACGAAAAGTAATTGTATCATTAAGGCTAACCCTAACCTAACCCTAATAATATGTTTTTGTTTTTAACCTAACCCTAAATATATTTTGATACCAACCCTAACGCTAATTGTATGTTTTTTATGCTAACCCCTAATCCTAAGTTTTCGCTTTCACTAACCCTAACCCTAATTTTTCGTTTTCACTAACCCTAACCTTAATTATATGTTTTTGTTATAACCTAACCCTAAATATATTTTGATACCTACACTAACGCTTATTGTATGCTTTTTTATGTTAACCCATATTGCATGTTCTTGTACGAAAAGTAATTGTATCATTAAGGCTAACCCTAAACTAATCCTAATTGTATCTTTTTGTTATAACCCTAACCCGAAATATATTTTGATACCAACCCTACCGCTAATTGTATGTTTTTTTTTATGCTAACCCCTAACCTTAAGTTTTCGCTTTCACTAACCCTAACCTAAATTTTTCGTTTGCACTAACCCTAACCCTAATTATATGGGTTTTTTTTATAACCCTAACCCTAAATATATTTTGATACCAACTCTAACGCTTATCGTATGCTTTTTTACGCTAACCCCTAACCCTTATTTTTCGTTTTCACTAACCCTAACCCTAATTGCATGTTCTTGTACGAAAAATAATTGTATCATTAAGGCTAACCCTAACCTAACCCTAATAATATGTTATTGTTTTTAACCTAACCCTAAATATATTTTGATACCAACCCTAACGCTAATTGTATGTTTTTTATGCTAACCCCTAACCCTAAGTTTTCGCTTTCACTAACCCTAACCCTAATTTTACGTTTTCACTAACCCTAACCCTAATTATATGTTTTTGTTATAACCTAACCCTAAATATATTTTGATACCAACCCTAACGCTTATTATTTACTTTTTTATGCTAACCCCTAACCCTAATTTTTAGCTCACCTGACCCGAAGGGTCATGTGAGCTATTGTCATCGTTAAGCGTCCGTCGTCCGTCCGTCGTCCGTCGTCCGTCGTCTGTCGTCCGTTAACTTTTCTTCAAAGATCTTCTTCTCTGAAACCACTGAAGGGATTGCATTTATACTTGGTATACATGATCTTTAGGATGTCCTCTACCAAGTTTGTGAATTATATACATGTCGACCAACCAAGATGGCCGCCGTTGCTAAAAATAGAACAGGGGGGTCAGACCATTGTTTTTGGCTTATAACTCAAAAAGTATACGAGATAGAGAAAATCCGAAGCAACCTTCCTTGTTCAGCATCAAAAGCTCTACAAATCTCTCCATTGAGTCGAAGTTGTGAAACAACTCCTTATAGGAGTTATTGCCCTTTAATCATCAAATTTGACCATTTTTGCAGTTTTTGGACAATATCTTGAAAACCATTAGAGCTAGAGGAAAAGTTAGCATTGCAGAATTGTTTAGCTCATTGAGATCTACAAAAATGATTTCAGGGTCTAAATTGTCAGATCAGCCGTTTAAGAGTTATTCCCCTTTAACTGTTTTTTCCATGAATTTACACTGATTTTCAAAAATCTTCTTCTCTAAAACTACTGAAGGGATTGCATTGATTCTTGGTATACATGATCTTCAGGATGTCCTCTACCAAGTTTGTGAATTATATACATGTGGACCAACCAACATGGCTGCCGTTGCTAAAAATAGAATAGGGGGGTCAGACCATTGTTTTTGGCTTATAACTCAAAAAGTATAAAAGATAGAGAAAATCCGAAGCAACCCTCCTTGTTCAGCATCAAAAGCTCTACGAATCTCGCCATTGAGTCGAAGTTGTGAAACGTCTCCTTATAGGAGTTAATGCCCTTTAATCATCAAAATTGACCATTTTTGCAGTTTTGGGACTATATCTTAAAAACCATTAGAGCTAGAGGAAAAGTTAGCATTGCAGAATTGTTAAGCTCATTGAGATCTACAAAAATGATTTTCAGGGTTTAAATTGTCAGATCAGCCGTTTAAGAGTTATTCCCCTTTAACTGTTTTTTCCATGAATTAACACTGATTTTCAAAAATCTTCTTTTCTAAAACTACTGAAGGGATTGCATTAATACTTGGTATACATGATCTTTAGGATGTCCTCTACCAAGTTTGTGAATTATATACATGTTGACCAACCAACATGGCCGCCATTGCTAAAAATAGAACAAGGGGGTCAGACCATTGTTTTTGGCTTATAACTCAAAAAGTATAAGAGATAGAGAAAATCCGAAGCAACTTACCTCGTTCAGCATCAAAAGCTCTATGAATCTCTCCATTGAGTCAAAGTTGTGAAACGACTCCTTATAGGAGTTATTGCCCTTTAATCATCAAAATTGACCATTTTTGCAGTTTTTGGACAATATCTTGAAAACCGTTAGAGCTAGAGGACAAGTTAGCATTGCAGAATTGTTTAGCTCCTTGAGATCTACAAAAATGAATTCATGGTCTAAATTGTCAGATCAGCCGTTTAAGAGTTATTCCCCTTTAACTGTTTTTTTTCCATTAATTTACACTGATTTTCAAAAATCTTCTTCTCTTAAACCACTGAAGGGATTGCATTGATACTTAATATACATGATCTTTAGGATGTCCTCTACCAAGTTTGTGAATTATATACATGTCAACCAACCAACATGGCCGCCGTTGCTAAAAATAGAACAGGGGGGGTCAAACCATTGTTTTTGGCTTATAACTCAAAAAGTATAAGAGATAAAGAAAATCGGAAGCAAATTTTTTTGTTCAGCATCAAAAGGTCCTTACAGTAGTTATTGCCCTTTAACTGTTTTTTCTATTAATTTAAACTGATTTCCAAAAATCTTCTCTGAAACCACTGAAAGGATTGTTTTGCAACTTTGTATACTTGAAAGTTTGTGAAATTTATTCAAACTTTGGCATAAGAGATCAGGTGAGCGATTCAGGCTCCTGGGAGCCTCTAGTTTGCTTTCACAAGCCTAACCCAAATTACATTGTTTGTTATAACCCTAACCCTTAATTTATTTTGATACAACCCTAACGCTTATTGTATGCTGTTTTATGTTTACCCCTTACCCGAATTGTTCGATTTCACCAACCCTAACCCTAATTATATGTTTTTGTTATAACCCTTACCCTAATTATATTTTGATACCAACCCTAACGCTTATTGTATGCTTTTTTTTGTTAACCCCTCACCCTAATTCTTCGTTTTCACTCACCCTAACCCATATTGCATGTTCTTGTACGAAAAGTAATTGTATCATTAAGGCTAACCCTATCCTAACCGTAATTGTATGTTTTTGTAATAACCCTAACCCTAAATATATTTTGATACCAACCCTAACGATAATTGTATGGTTTTTTATGCTAACCCCTAACCCTAATTTTTTGCTTTCACTAACCCTAACCCTAATGTTTCGTTTTCACTAACCCTATCCCTAATTATATGTTTTTGTTATAACCTAACCCTAAATATATTTTGATACCAACCCTAACGCTTATTGTATGCTTTTATATGCTAACCCCTAGCCCTAGTTTTTCAGTTTCACTAACCCTAACCCTAATTATATGTTTTTGTTATTACCCTAACCCTGAATATATATTAATACCAACCCTAACGCTTATTATATACTTTTTTATGCTAACCCCTAACCCTATTTTTTTGCTTTCACAAGCCCTAACCCAAATTACATTGTTTGTTATAACCCTAACCCTAATTATATTTTGATACCAACCCTAACGCTTATTGTATGCTTTTTTTATGTTAACCCCTAACCCTAATTCTTCGTTTTCACTCACCCTATCCCATATTGCATGTTCTTGTACGAAAAGTAAGTGTATCATTAAGGCTAACCCTATCCTAACCATAATTGTATGTTTTTGTTATAACCCTAACCCTAAATATATTTTGATACCAACCCTAACGCTAATTGTATGTTTTTTTATGCTAACCCCTAACCCTAAATTTTTGCTTTCACTAACCCTAACCCTAATATTTCGTTGTCACTAACCCTATCCCTAATTATATGTTTTTGTTATAACCTAACCCTAAATATATTTTAATACCAACCCTAACGCTTATTGTATGCTTTTTTATGCTAACCCCTAGCCCTAGTTTTTCAGTTTCACTAACCCTAACCCTAATTATATTTTTTTGTTATAACCCTTAACCTGAATATTTAGGGCCCCGCATCGGAGATGCGGACGCCCTATAGTTTTCACTTTGTCCGTCTGTCCGTCCGTCCGTCCGTCCGTCCGTCCGTCCGTCTGTCCGTCCGTCAACAATTCTTGTGAACACTTAAACTCAAAAACTGTTAACACCACAGTTCTGAAACTTTGCACAGCTGCTAAGTAGCATGTCATGATGTGCATATTAAAATTTTGTGCAAATCTGATTAAAATTTTTGTAAAAAATCTTCATTTTTTATCGAAAATCACAGATTTTGAGAATTGGACTTTGTGAACACTAAAACTCAAAAACAGTTAACAATACAGTTCTGAAACTTTGCACAGCTGCTTAGTAGCATGTCATGATGTGCATATTAAAATTTCGTGCAAATCTGATAAATATTTTTGGAAAAAACTTCATTTTTTATCGAAAATCACAGATTTTGAGAATTGGACTTTGTGAACACTAAAACTCAAAAACTGTTAACAATACAGTTCTGAAACTTTGCACAGCTGCTAAGTAGCATGTCATTATGTGCATATTAAAACTTCGTGCAAATCTGATTAATATTTTTGGAAAAAAAATCATTTTTTATCGAAAATCACAGATTTTGAGAATTGGACTTTGTGAACACTAAAACTCAAAAACTGTTAACAAAACCGTTCTGAAACTTTGTTCAGCTGCTAAGTAGCATGTCCTGATTTGCATATTAAAATTTCGTGGAAATCTGATTAATATTTTTGGAAAAAACTTTATTTTTTATCGAAAATCACAGATTTTGAGAATTGGACTTTGTGAACAATAAAGCTCAAAGGCTATTAACAATACGGATCTGTAGTTTCATATGCATTCCATGGAACATGCCTTAGTGGTTATAATTAAAGTTCGTATGATTTTGAAAACACTTAGATATTTTGCCGCGGGGCCCTTTCTGACTTTGTCAGTATTCTAGTTATTGATACCAACCCTAACGCTTATTGAATGCTGTTTTATGCTAACCTCTAATCCTAATTTTTCGTTTTCACTAACCCTAACCCTAATTATATGTTTTTGTTTTAACCCTGACCCTAAATATATTTTGATACCTACACTAACGCCTATTGTATGCTTTGTTATGCTAATTCATATTGAATGTTCTTGTACGAAAAGTAATTGTATCATTAAGGCTAGCCCTAACCTAACCCTAATTGTATGTTTTTGTTATAACCCTAACCCTAAATATATTTTGATACCAACCCTACCGCTAATTGTATGTTTTTTTCATGCTAACCCCTAACCCTAAGTTTTCGCTTTCACTAACCCTAACCCTAATTTTCCGTTTGCACTAACCCTAACCCTAATTATATGTTTTTGTTATAACCTTACCCTAAATATATTTTGATACAACCCTAACGCTTATTGTATACTTTTTTATGCTAACCCCTAACACTAATTTTTCGCTTTCACAAGCCCTAACACTAATTATATGTTTTTGTTTTAACCCTGACCCTAAATATATTTTGATACCTACACTAACGCCTATTGTATGCTTTGTTATGCTAATTCATATTGAATGTTCTTGTACGAAAAGTAATTGTATCATTAAGGCTAGCCCTAACCTAACCCTAATTGTATGTTTTTGTTATAACCCTAACCCTAAATATATTTTGATACCAACCCTACCGCTAATTGTATGTTTTTTTTATGCTAACCCCTAACCCTAAGTTTTCGCTTTCACTAACCCTAACCCTAATTTTCCGTTTGCACTAACCCTAACCCTAATTATATGTTTTTGTTATAACCTAACCCTAAATATATTTTGATACAACCCTAACGCTTATTGTATACTTTTTTATGCTAACCCCTAACACTAATTTTTCGCTTTCACAAACCCTAACCCAAATTCTATTTTTTTGTTATAACCCTAACCCTTAATATATTTTGATACCAACGTCCCATGCGGGGCCCGGGTGGCGAATAGGCCCGCAGCAGAGCCTAGCTTGTCGTAAGAGGCGACTAAGGGTCTTGGGATTCTGACGTCGGGTCAGTGCTCAGCCCACAGAGCGACCAAGTGTGTACCCTAGGTGGCTGAATAGGGTGGCCCTCGTCCGCGGGGGTTGTCAGGTCTATAATACGGAAACCCTGACCGCCGACCATAGTGGGCCAACGTGTGTGGAGAGTGCCACGCTTCATGCACGTAAAAGACCCCTTTGTGGACCGCCCAGTAGTGCACCACATAGGCTAAATTTTCCGCCCCTACCCACTTCTCCCCTTTTCCTGTGGTTCTTCAAAATTTACCGTTCCTTTGTTTCCCATCCCAACCCCATATTTCATTTATCATCATCGTTTCATGTTCATTTTATCACCCTTTTCATGTTCATCGCCTGTAAATAACCTATATAGCGTTGCACGGGCGTAAAACACCAACTCACTCACTCACTCATTTTGATACCAACCGTAACGCTAATTGTATGTTTTGTTATGCTAACCCCTAACCCTAATTTTTTGCTTTCACTAACCCTAACCCTAATTTTTCGTTTTTACTAACCCTATCCCTACTTCTATATTTTGTTACAACCTAACCCTAATTATATTTTCATACCAACCCTAACGCTTATTGTATGCTTTTTTATGCTAACCCCTAGCCCTAGTTTTTCAGTTTCTCTAACCCTAACCCTAATTATATGTTTTTGTTATAACCCTTACCCTGAATATATATTGATACCAACCCTAACGCTTATTGAATGCTTTTTTATGCTAACCTCTAATCCTAATTTTTCGTTTTCACTAACCCTAACCCTACTTATATGTTTTTGTTTTAACCCTGACCCTAAATATATTTTGATACCTACACTAACGCTTATTGTATGCTTTTTTATGCTAACCCATATTGCATGTTCTTGTACGAAAAGTAATTGTATCATTAAGGCTAACCGTTACCTAACCCTAATTATATGTTTTTGTTTTAACCCTGACCCTAAATATATTTTGATACCTACACTAACGCCTATTGTATGCTTTTTTATGCTAACCCATATTGAATGTTCTTGTACGAAAAGTAATTGTATCATTAAGGCTAGCCCTAACCTAACCCTAATTGTATGTTTTTGTTATAACCCTAACCCTAAATATATTTTGATACCAACCCTACCGCTAATTGTATGTTTTTTTATGCTAACCCCTAACCCTAAGTTTTCGCTTTCACTAACCCTAACCCTAATTTTCCGTTTGCACGTACCCTAACCCTAATTATATGTTTTTGTTATAACCTAACCCTAAATATATTTTGATACAACCCTAACGCTTATTGTATACTTTTTTATGCTAACCCCTAACACTAATTTTTCGCTTTCACAAACCCTAACCCAAATTCTATTTTTTTGTTATAACCCTAACCCTTAATATATTTTGATACCAACCGTAACGCTAATTGTATGTTTTGTTATGCTAACCCCTAACCCTAATTTTTTGCTTTTACTAACCCTAACCCTAATTTTTCGTTTTCACTAACCCTATCCCTAATTATATATTTTGTTACAACCTAACCCTAAATGTATTTTCATACCAACCCTAACGCTTATTGTATGCTTTTTTATGCTAACCCCTAGCCCTAGTTTTTCAGTTTCTCTAACCCTAACCCTAATTATATGTTTTTGTTATAACCCTTACCCTGAATATATATGATACCAACCCTAACGCTTATTGAATGCTTTTTTATGCTAACCTCTAATCCTAATTTTTCGTTTTCACTAACCCTAACCCAAATTATATGTTTTGGTTTTAACCCTGACCCTAAATATATTTTGATACCTACACTAACGCTTATTGTATGCTTTTTTATGCTAACCCATATTGCATGTTCTTGTACGAAAAGTAATTGTATCATTAAGGCTAACCGTTACCTAACCCTAATTATATGTTTTTGTTTTAACCCTGACCCTAAACATATTTTGATACCTACACTAACGCTTATTGTATACTTTTTTATGCTAACCCATATTGCATGTTTTTGTACTAACAGTAATTGTATCATTAAGGCTAACCCTAAACTAACCCTAATTGTCTGTTTTTGTTATAACCCTAACCCTAAATATATTTTGATACCAACCCTTCAGCTAATTATATGTTTTTTTATGCTAACCCCTAACCTTAAGTTTTCGCTTTCACTAACCCTAATCCAAATTTTTCGTTTGCACTAACCCTAACCCTAATTATATGTTTTTTTATAACCCTAACCCTAAATATATTTTGATACCAACTCTAACGCTTATTGTACGCTTTTTTACGCTAACCCCCTAACCCTGATTTTTCGTTTTCACTAACCCTAACCCTAATTGCATGTTCTTGTACGAAAAATAATTGTATCATTAAGGCTAACCCTAACCTAACCCTAATAATATGTTTTTGTTTTTAACCTAACCCTAAATATATTTTGATACCTACGCTAATTGTATGTTTTTTATGCTAACCCCTAACCCTAAGTTTTCGCTTTCATTAACCCTAACCCTAATTTTTCGTTTTCACTAACCCTAACCCTAATTATATGTTTTTGTTATAACCTAACCCTAAATATATTTTGATACCAACCCTAACGCTTATATACTTTTTTATGCTAACCCCTAACCCTAATTTTTCGCTTTCACAAGCCCTAACCCAAATTACATTGTTTGTTATAACCCTAACCCTTAATTTATTTTGATACCAACCCTAACGCTTATTGTATGCTGTTTTATGTTTACCCCTTACCAGAATTTTTCGATTTCACCAACCCTACCCCTAATTATATGTTTTTGTTATAACCCTAACCCTAATTATATTTTGATACCAACCCTAACGCTTATTGTCTGCTTTTTTATGTTAACCCCTAACCCTAATTCTTCGTTTTCACTAACCCTAACCCATATTGCATGTTCTTGTACGAAAAGTAATTGTATCATTAAGGCTAACCCTATCCTAACGATAATTGTATGTTTTTTTTATAACCCTAACCCTAAATAAATTTTGATACCAACCCTAACGCTAATTGTATGTTTTTTTATGCTAACCCCTAACCCTAATTTTTTGCTTTCACTAACCCTAACCCTAATTTTTCGTTTTCACTAACCCTATCCCTAATTATATGTTTTTGTTATAACCTAACCCTAAATATATTTTGATACCAACCCTAACGCTTATTGTATGCTTTTATATGCTAACCCCTAGCCCTAGTTTTTCGTTTTCACTAACCCTAACCCTAATTATATGTTTTTGTTTTAACCCTGACCCTAAATATATTTTGATACCAACCCTAACGCTTATTATATACTTTTTTATGCTAACCCTTAACCCTATTTTTTTGCTTTCACAAGCCCTGACCCAAATTACATTGTTTGTTATAATCCTAACCCTTAATTTATTTTGATACCAACCCTAACGCTTTTTGTATGCTGTTTTATGTTTACCCCTTACCCGAATTTTTCGATTTTACCAGCCCTAACCCTAATTATATGTTTTTGTTATTACCCTAACCCTAATTATATTTTGATACCAACCCTAACGCTTATTGTATGCTTTTTTTATGTTAACCCCTAACCCTAATTCTTCGTTTTCACTCACCCTAACCCATATTGCATGTTCTTGTACGAAAAGTAATTGTATCATTAAGGCTAACCTTAACCTAACCCTAATTGTATGTTTTTTGTTATAACCCTAACCCTAAATATATTTTGATACCAACCCTACCGCTAATTGTATGTTTTTTTTATGCTAACCCCTAACCCTAAGTTTTCGCTTTCACTAACATTATCCCTAATTTTTCGTTTGCACTAACCCTAACCCTAATTATATGTTTTTGTTATAACCTAACCCTAAATATATTTTGATACCAACCCTAACGCTTGTTGTATGCTTTTTTATGTTTACCCCTTAGCCCTAGTTTTTCAGTTTCTCTAACCCTAGCCCTAATTATATGTTTTTGTTATAACCCTTACCCTGAATATATATTGATACCAACCCTAACGCTTATTGTATGCTTTTTTACGCTAACCCCTAACCCTAATTTTTCGTTTTCACTAACCCCAACCCTAATTGCATGTTCTTGTACGAAAAATAATTGTATCATTAAGGCTAACCCTAACCTAACCCTAATAATATGTTTTTGTTTTTAACCTAACCCTAAATATATTTTGATACCAACCCTAACGCTAATTGTATGTTTTTTATGCTAACCCCTAATCCTAAGTTTTCGCTTTCACTAACCCTAACCCTAATTTTTCGTTTTCACTAACCCTAACCTTAATTAAATGTTTTTGTTATAACCTAACCCTAAATATATTTTGATACCAACCCTAACGCTTATTATATACTTTTTTATGCTAACCCCTAACCCTAATTTTTTTGCTTTCACAAGCCCTAACCCAAATTACATTGTTTGTTATAACCCTAACCCTAATTATATTTTGATACCAACCCTAACGCTTATTGTATGCTTTTTTTATGTTAACCCCTAACCCTAATTCTTCGTTTTCACTCACCCTATCCCATATTGCATGTTCTTGTACGAAAAGTAATTGTATCATTAAGGCTAACCCTATCCTAACCATAATTGTATGTTTTTGTTATAACCCTAACCCTAAATATATTTTGATACCAACCCTAACGCTAATTGTATGTTTTTTTTATGCTAACCCCTAATCCTAATTTTTTGCTTTCACTAACCCTAACCCTAATTTTTCGTTTTCACTAACCCTATCCCTAAATATATGGTTTTGTTATAACCTTACCCTAAATATATTTTGATACCAACCCTAACGCTTATTGTATGCTTTTATATGCTAACCCCTAGCCCTAGTTTTTCAGTTTCACTAACCCTATCCCAAATTATATGTTTTTGTTATAACCCTTACCCTGAATATATATTGATACCAACCCTAACGCTTATTAAATGCTTTTTTATGCTAACCTCTAATCCTAATTTTTCGTTTTCACTAACCCTAACCCTAATTATATGTTTTTGTTTTAACCCTGACCCTAAATATATTTTGATACCTACACTAACGCTTATTGTATGCTTTTTAACGCTAACCCATATTGCATGTTCTTGTACGAAAAGTAATTGTATCATTAAGGCTAACCCTAACCTAACCCTAATTGTATGTTTTTGTTATAACCCTAGCCCTAAATATATTTTGATACCAACCCTACCGCTAATTGTATGTTTTTTTTTATGCTAACCCCTAACCCTAAGTTTTCGTTTTCACTAACGTTAACCCTAATTTTTCGTTTGCACTAACCCTAACCCTTAATATATGTTTTTGTTATAACCTAACCCTAAATATATTTTGATACCAACCCTAACGCTTATTGTATACTTTTTTATGCTTACCCCTAACACTTTAATTTTTCGCTTTCACAAACCCTAACCTAAATTATATTTTTTTGTTATAACACTAACCCTTAATATATTTTGATACCAACCCTAACGCTTATTGTATGCTTTTTTATGTTTACCCCTTACCCTAATTTTTCGATATCACTAATCCTAACCCCTAATTATATGTTTTTGTTATAACCCTAACCCTAAATATATTTTGATACCAACCCTAACGCTAATTGTATGTTTTTTATGCAAACCCCTAACCCTAATTTTTTGCTTTCACTAACCCTAACCCTAATATTTCGTTTTCACTAACCCTATCCCTAATTATATGTTTTTGTTATAACCTAACCCTAAATATATTTTAATACCAACCCTAACGCTTATTGTATGCTTTTTTATGCTAACCCCTATCCCTAGTTTTTCGTTTTCACTAACCCTAACCCTAATTATATGTTTTTGTTTTAACCCTGACCCTAAATATATTTTGATACCTACACTAACGCCGATTGTATGCTTTTTTATGCTAACCCATATTGCATGTTCTTGTACGAAAAGTAATTGTATCATTAAGGCTAACCCTAACCGAACCCTAATTGTATGTTTTTGTTATAACCCTAACCCTAAATATATTTTGATACCAACCCTACCGCTAATTGTATGTTTTTTTATGCTAACCCCTAACCCTAAGTTTTCGCTTTCACTTACCCTAACCCAAATTATATTTTTTTGTTATAACCCTTACCCTTAATATATTTTGATACCAACCCTAACGCTAATTGTATGTTTTTTATGCTAACCCTTAACCCTATTTTTTTGCTTTCACTAACCCTAACCCTAATTTTTCGTTTTCACTAACCCTATCCCTAATTATATATTTTTTATATAACCTAACCCTAAATTTATTTTCATACCAACCCTAACGCTTATTGTATGCTTTTTTATGCTAACCCCTAGCCCTAGTTTTTCAGTTTCACTAACCCTAACCCTAATTATATGTTTTTGTTATAACCCTTACCCTGAATATATATTGATACCAACCCTAACGCTTATTGAATGCTTTTTTATGCTAACCTCTAATCCTAATTTTTCGTTTTCACTAACCCTAACCCTAATTATATGTTTTTGTTTTAACCCTGACCCTAAATATATTTTGATACCTACACTAACGCTTATTGTATGCTTTTTTATGCTAACCCATATTGCATGTTCTTGTACGAAAAGTAATTGTATCATTAAGGCTAACCCTAACCTAACCCTAATTGTATGTTTTTGTTATAACCCTAACCCTAAATATATTTTGATACCAACCCTACCGCTAATTGTATGTTTTTTTTGCTAACCCCCAACCCTAAGTTTTCGCTTTCACTAACCTTAACCCTAATTTTTCGTTTGCACTAACCCTAACCCTAATTATATGTTTTTGTTATAACCTAACCCTAAATATATTTTGATACCAACCCTAACGCTTATTGTATACTTTTTTATGCTAACCCCTAACACTAATTTTTCGCTTTCACAAACCCTAACCCAAATTATATTTTTTGTTATAACCCTAACCCTTAATATATTTTGATACCAACCCTAACGCTTATTGTATGCTTTTTTATGTTTACCCCTTACCCTAATTTTTCGATTTCACTAACCCTAACCCCTAATTATATGTTTTTGTTAAAACCCTAACCCTAAATATATTTTGATTCCAACCCTAACGCTTATTGTATACTTTTTTATGCTAACCCCTCACACTAATTTTTCGCTTTCACAAACCCTAACCCTAATCATATGTTTTTGTTAAAACCCTAACCCTACATATATTTTGATACCAACCCTAACGCTAATTGTATGTTGTATGTTTTTTTATGCTAACCCCTAACCCTAATTTTTTGCTTTCACTAACCTTAACCCTAATATTTCGTTTTCACTAACCCTAACCCTAATTATATGTTTTTGTTTTAACCTTGACCCTAAATATATTTTGATACCTACACTAACGCCTATTGTATTCTTTTTTATGCTAACCCATATTGCATGTTCTTGTACGAAAAGTAATTGTATCATTAAGGCTAACCCTAACCTAACCCTAATTGTATGTTTTTGTTATAACCCTAACCCTAAATATATTTTGATACCTACCCTAGCGCTAATCGTATGTTTTTTTATGCTAACCCCTAACCCTAAGTTTTCGCTTTCACTAACCCTAACCCTAATTTTTAGTTTGCACTAACCCTAACCCTAGTTATATGTTTTTGTTATAACCTAACCATAAATATATTTTGATACCAACCCTAACGCTTATTGTATGCTTTTTTATTTTAACCCCTAACCCTAATTCTTCGTTTTCACTCACCCTAACCCATATTGCATGTTCTTGTACGAAAAGTAATTGTATCATTAAGGCTAACCCTATTCTAACCATAATTGTATGTTTTTGTTATAACCCTAACCTTAAATATATTTTGATACCAACCCTAACGCTAATTGTATGTTTTTTTATGCTAACCCCTAACCCTAATTTTTTGCTTTCACTAACCCTAACCCTAATTTTTCGTTTTCACTAACCCTAACCCTAATTATATGTTTTTGTTTTAACCCTGACCCTTAATATATTTTGATACCTACACTAACGCTTATTGTATGCTTTTTTATGCTAACCCATATTGCATGTTCTTGTACGAACAGTAATTGTATCATTAAGGCTAACCCTAAACTAACCCTAATTGTATGTTTTTGTTATAACCCTAACCCTAAATATATTTTGATACCAACCCTACCGCTAATTGTATGTTTTTTTATGCTAACCCCTAACCTTAAGTTTTCGCTTTCACTAACCCTAACCCAAATTTTTCGTTTGCACTAACCCTAACCCTAATTATATGTTTTTGTTATAACCTAACCCTAAATATATTTTGATACCAACCCTAACGCTTATTATATACTTTTTTATGCTAACCCCTAACCCTAATTTTTTCCTTTCACAAGCCCTAACCCAAATTACATTGTTTGTTATAACCCTAACCCTTAATTTATTGTGATACCAACCCTAACGCTTATCGTATGCTGTTTTATGTTTACCCCTTACCCGAATTTTTCGATTTCACCAACCCTAACCCTAATTATATGTTTTTGTTATAACCCTAACCCTAATTATATTTTGATACCAACCCTAACGCTTATTGTATGCTTTTTTTATGTTAACCCCTAACCCTAATTCTTCGTTTTCACTCACCCTAACCCATATTGCATGTTCTTGTACGAAAAGTAATTGTATCATTAAGGCTAACCCTATCCTAACGATAATTGTATGTTTTTGTTATAACCCTAACCCTAAATATATTTTGATACCAACCCTAACGCTAATTGTATGTTTTTTTATGCTAACCCCTAACCCTAATTTTTTGCTTTCAGTAACCCTAACCCTAATTTTTCGTTTTCACTAACCCTATCCCTAATTATATGTTTTTGTTATAACCTAACCCTAAATATATTTTGATACCAACCCTAACGCTGATTGTATGTTTTTATATGCTAACCCCTGGCCCTAGTTTTTCAGTTTATAACCCTAACCCTTAATTTATTTTGATACCAACCCTAACGCTTATTGTATGCTGTTTTATGTTTACCCCTTACCCGAATTTTTCGATTTCACCAACCCTAACCCTAATTATATGTTTTTGTTATAACCCTAACCCTAATTATATTTTGATACCAACCCTAACGCTTATTGTTTGCTTTTTTTATGTTAACCCCTAACCCTAGTTCTTCGTTTTCACTCACCCTAACCCATATTGCATGTTCTTGTACGAAAAGTAATTGTATCATTAAGGTTAACCCTATCCTAACGATAATTGTATGTTTTTGTTATAACCCTAACCCTAAATATATTTTGATACCAACCCTAACGCTAATTGTATGTTTTTTTTTATGCTAACCCCTAACCCTAATTTTTTGCTTTCACTAACCCTAACCCTAATTTTTCGTTTTCACTAACCCTAACCCTAATTATATGTTTTTGTTTTAACCCTGACCCTTAATATATTTTGATACCTACACTAACGCTTATTGTATGCTTTTTTATGCTAACCCATATTGCATGTTCTTGTACGAAAAGTAATTGTATCATTAAGGCTAACCGTTACCTAACCCTAATTATATGTTTTTGTTTAAACCCTGACCCTAAATACATTTTGATACCTACACTAAAGCTTATTGTATACTTTTTTATGCTAACCCATATTGCATGTTTTTGTACGAACAGTAATTGTATCATTAAGGCTAACCCTAAACTAACCCTAATTGTATGTTTTTGTTATAACCCTAACCCTAAATATATTTTGATACCAACCCTACAGCTACTTATATGTTTTTTTTATGCTAACCCCTAACCTTAAGTTTTCGCTTTCACTAACCCTAATCCAAATTTTTCGTTTGCACTAACCCTAACCCTAATTTTATGTTTTTGTTATAACCCTAACCCTAAATATATTTTGATACCAACCCTAACGCTAATTGTATGTTTTTTTATGCTAACCCCTAACCCTAATTTTTTGCTTTCACTAACCCTAACCCTAATTTTTCGTTTTCACTAACCCTAACCCTAATTATATGTTTTTGTTTTAACCCTGACCCTTAATATATTTTGATACCTACACTAACGCTTATTGTATGCTTTTTTATGCTAACCCATATTGCATGTTCTTGTACGAAAAGTAATTGTATCATTAAGGCTAAATGTAACCTAACCCTAATTATATGTTTTTGTTTAAACCCTGACCCTAAATATATTTTGATACCTACACTAAAGCTTATTGTATACTTTTTTATGCTAACCCATATTGCATGTTTTTGTACGAACAGTAATTGTATCATTAAGGCTAACCCTAAACTAACCCTAATTGTATGTTTTTGTTATAACCCTAACCCTAAATATATTTTGATACCAACCATACAGCTACTTATATGTTTTTTTTTATGCTAACCCCTAACCTTAAGTTTTCGCTTTCACTAACCCTAATCCAAATTTTTCGTTTGCACTAACCCTAACCCTAATTATATGTTTTTGTTATAACCTAACCCTAAATATTTTTTGATACCAACCCTAACGCTTATTATATACTTTTTTATGCCAACCCCTAACCCTAGTTTTTTGCTTTCACAAGCCCTAACCCAAATTACATTGTTTGTTATAACCCTAACCCTTAATTTATTTTGATACCAACCCTAACGCTTATTGTATGCTGTTTTATGTTTATCCCTTACCACAATTTTTCGATTTCACCAACCCTAACCCTAATTATATGTTTTTGTAATAACCTTAACCCTAATTATATTTTGATACCAACCCTAACGCTTATTGTATGCTTTTTTTATGTTAACCCCTAACCCTAATTCTTCGTTTTCACTCACCCTAACCCATATTGCATGTTCTTGTACGAAAAGTAATTGTATCATTAAGGCTAACCCTATCCTAACCCTAATTATATGTTTTTGTTATAACCCTAACCCTAAATATATTTTGATACCAACCCTAACGCTTATTGTATGCTTTTATATGCTAACCCCTAGCCCTAGTTTTTCAGTTTCACTAACCCTAACCCTAATTATATGTTTTTGTTATAACCCTTACCCTGAATATATATTGATACCAACCCTAACGCTTATTGAATGCTTTTTTATGCTAACCTCTAATCCTAATTTTTCGTTTTCAATAACCCTAACCCTAATTATATGTTTTTGTTTAAACCCTGACCCTAAATATATTTTGATACCTACACTAATGCTTATTGTATGCTTTTTTTATGCTAACCCATATTGCATGTTCTTGTACGAAAAGTAATTGTATCATTAAGGCTAACCGTTACCTAACCCTAATTATATGTTTTTGTTTTTAACCCTGACCCTAAATATATTTTGATACCTACACTAACGCTTATTGTATTTATGTTAACCCATATTGCATGTTCTTGTACGAACAGTAATTGTATCATTAAGGCTAACCCTAAACTAACCCTAATTGTATGTTTTTTGTTATAACCCTAACCCTAAATATATTTTGATACCAACCCTACCGCTAATTGTATGTTTTTTTATGCTAACCCCTAACCTTAAGTTTTCGCTTTCACTAACCCTAACCCAAATTTTTCGTTTTCACTAACCCTAACCCTAATTATATGTTTTTGTTATAACCTAACCCTAAATATATTTTGATACCAACCCTAACGCTTATTATATACTTTTTTATGCTAACCCCTTACCCTAATTTTTTGCTTTCACAAGCCCTAACCCAAATTACATTGTTTGTTATAACCCTAACCCTTAATTTATTTTGATACCAACCCTAACGCTTATTGTATGCTGTTTTATGTTTACCCCTTACCCGAATTTTTTGATTTTACCAACCCTAACCCTAATTATATGTTTTTGTTATAACCCTAACCCTAATTATATTTTGATACCAACCCTAAAGCTTATTGTATGTTTTTTTTATGTTAACCCCTAACCCTAATTCTTCGTTTTCACTCACCCTAACCCATATTGCATGTTCTTGTACGAAAAGTAATTGTATCATTAAGGCTAACCCTATCCTAACGATAATTGTATGTTTTTGTTATAACCCTAACCCTAAATATATTTTGATACCAACCCTAACGCTAATTGTATGTTTTTTAATGCTAACCCCTAAACCTAATTTTTTGCTTTCACTAACCCTAACCCTAATTTTTCGTTTTCACTAACCCTATCCCTAATTATATGTTTTTGTTATAACCTAACCCTAAATATATTTTGATACCAACCCTAACGCTTATTGTATGCTTTTATATGCTAACCCCTGGCCCTAGTTTTTCAGTTTCACTTACCCTAACCCTAATTATATGTTTTTGTTTTAACCCTGACCCTAAATATATAATTTGATACCAACCCTAACGCTTATTATATACTTTCTTATGCTAACCCCTAACCCTAATTTTTTGCTTTCACAAGCCCTAACCCAAATTACATTGTTTGTTATAACCCTAACCCTTAATTTATTTTGATACCAACCCTAACGCTTATTGTATGCTGTTTTATGTTTACCCCTTACCCGAATTTTTCGATTTCACCAACCCTAACCCTAATTATATGTTTTTGTTATAACCCTAACCCTAATTATATTTTGATACCAACCCTAACGCTTATTGTATGCTTTTTTTATGTTAACCCCTAACCCTAGTTCTTCGTTTTCACTCACCCTAACCCATATTGCATGTTCTTGTACGAAAAGTAATTGTATCATTAAGGTTAACCCTATCCTAACGATAATTGTATGTTTTTGTTATAACCCTAACCCTAAATATATTTTGATACCAACCCTAACGCTAATTGTATGTTTTTTTATGCTAACCCCTAACCCTAATTTTTTGCTTTCACTAACCCTAACCCTAATTTTTCGTTTTCACTAACCCTAACCCTAATTATATGTTTTTGTTTAAACCCTGACCCTAAATACATTTTGATACCTACACTAAAGCTTATTGTATACTTTTTTATGCTAACCCATATTGCATGTTTTTGTACGAACAGTAATTGTATCATTAAGGCTAACCCTAAACTAACCCTAATTGTATGTTTTTGTTATAACCCTAACCCTAAATATATTTTGATACCAACCCTACAGCTACTTATATGTTTTTTTTTATGCTAACCCCTAACCTTAAGTTTTCGCTTTCACTAACCCTAATCCAAATTTTTCGTTTGCACTAACCCTAACCCTAATTATATGTTTTTGTTATAACCATAACCCTAAATATATTTTGATACCAACCCTAACGCTAATTGTATGTTTTTTTATGCTAACCCCTAACCCTAATTTTTTGCTTTCACTAACCCTAACCCTAATTTTTCGTTTTCACTAACCCTAACCCTAATTATATGTTTTTGTTTTAACCCTGACCCTTAATATATTTTGATACCTACACTAACGCTTATTGTATGCTTTTTTATGCTAACCCATATTGCATGTTCTTGTACGAAAAGTAATTGTATCATTAAGGCTAACCGTTACCTAACCCTAATTATATGTTTTTGTTTAAACCCTGACCCTAAATATATTTTGATACCTACACTAAAGCTTATTGTATACTTTTTTATGCTAACCCATATTGCATGTTTTTGTACGAACAGTAATTGTATCATTAAGGCTAACCCTAAACTAACCCTAATTGTATGTTTTTGTTATAACCCCAACCCTAAATATATTTTGATACCAACCATACAGCTACTTATATGTTTTTTTTTATGCTAACCCCTAACCTTAAGTTTTCGCTTTCACTAACCCTAATCCAAATTTTTCGTTTGCACTAACCCTAACCCTAATTATATGTTTTTGTTATAACCTAACCCTAAATATTTTTTTGATACCAACCCTAACGCTTATTATATACTTTTTTATGCCAACCCCTAACCCTAGTTTTTTGCTTTCACAAGCCCTAACCCAAATTACATTGTTTGTTATAACCCTAACCCTTAATTTATTTTGATACCAACCCTAACGCTTATTGTATGCTGTTTTATGTTTATCCCTTACCAGAATTTTTCGATTTCACCAACCCTAACCCTAATTATATGTTTTTGTAATAACCTTAACCCTAATTATATTTTGATACCAACCCTAACGCTTATTGTATGCTTTTTTTATGTTAACCCCTAACCCTAATTCTTCGTTTTCACTCACCCTAACCCATATTGCATGTTCTTGTACGAAAAGTAATTGTATCATTAAGGCTAACCCTATCCTAACCCTAATTATATGTTTTTGTTATAACCCTAACCCTAAATATATTTTGATACCAACCCTAACGCTTATTGTATGCTTTTATATGCTAACCCCTAGCCCTAGTTTTTCAGTTTCACTAACCCTAACCCTAATTATATGTTTTTTGTTATAACCCTTACCCTGAATATATATTGATACCAACCCTAACGCTTATTGAATGCTTTTTTATGCTAACCTCTAATCCTAATTTTTCGTTTTCAATAACCCTAACCCTAATTATATGTTTTTGTTTAAACCCTGACCCTAAATATATTTTGATACCTACACTAATGCTTATTGTATGCTTTTTTTATGCTAACCCATATTGCATGTTCTTGTACGAAAAGTAATTGTATCATTAAGGCTAACCGTTACCTAACCCTAATTATATGTTTTTGTTTTTAACCCTGACCCTAAATATATTTTGATACCTACACTAACGCTTATTGTATTTATGTTAACCCATATTGCATGTTCTTGTACGAACAGTAATTGTATCATTAAGGCTAACCCTAAACTAACCCTAATTGTATGTTTTTTGTTATAACCCTAACCCTAAATATATTTTGATACCAACCCTACCGCTAATTGTATGTTTTTTTATGCTAACCCCTAACCTTAAGTTTTCGCTTTCACTAACCCTAACCCAAATTTTTCGTTTGCACTAACCCTAACCCTAATTATATGTTTTTGTTATAACCTAACCCTAAATATATTTTGATACCAACCCTAACGCTTATTATATACTTTTTTATGCTAACCCCTAACCCTAATTTTTTGCTTTCACAAGCCCTAACCCAAATTACATTGTTTGTTATAACCCTAACCCTTAATTTATTTTGATACCAACCCTAACGCTTATTGTATGCTGTTTTATGTTTACCCCTTACCCGAATTTTTTGATTTTACCAACCCTAACCCTAATTATATGTTTTTGTTATAACCCTAACCCTAATTATATTTTGATACCAACCCTAACGCTTATTGTATGCTTTTTTTATGTTAACCCCTAACCCTAATTCTTCGTTTTCACTCACCCTAACCCATATTGCATGTTCTTGTACGAAAAGTAATTGTATCATTAAGGCTAACCCTATCCTAACGATAATTGTATGTTTTTGTTATAACCCTAACCCTAAATATATTTTGATACCAACCCTAACGCTAATTGTTTGTTTTTTTATGCTAACCCCTAAACCTAATTTTTTGCTTTCACTAACCCTAACCCTAATTTTTCGTTTTCACTAACCCTATCCCTAATTATATGTTTTTGTTATAACCTTACCCTAAATATATTTTGATACCAACCCTAACGCTTATTGTATGCTTTTATATGCTAACCCCTGGCCCTAGTTTTTCAGTTTCACTTACCCTAACCCTAATTATATGTTTTTGTTTTAACCCTGACCCTAAATATATAATTTGATACCAACCCTAACGCTTATTATATACTTTCTTATGCTAACCCCCAACCCTGATTTTTTGCTTTCACAAGCCCTAACCCAAATTACATTGTTTGTTATAACCCTAACCCTTAATTTATTTTGATACCAACCCTAACGCTTATTGTATGCTGTTTTATGTTTACCCCTTACCCGAATTTTTCGATTTCACCAACCCTAACCCTAATTATATGTTTTTGTTATAACCCTAACCCTAATTATATTTTGATACCAACCCTAACGCTTATTGTATGCTTTTTTATGTTAACCCCTAACCCTAGTTCTTCGTTTTCACTCACCCTAACCCATATTGCATGTTCTTGTACGAAAAGTAATTGTATCATTAAGGTTAACCCTATCCTAACGATAATTGTATGTTTTTGTTATAACCCTAACCCTAAATATATTTTGATACCAACCCTTACGCTAATTGTATGTTCTTTTATGCTAACCCCTAACCCTAATTTTTTGCTTTCACTAACCCTAACCCTAATTTTTCGTTTTCACTAACCCTTACCCTAATTATATGTTTTTGTTTTAACCCTGACCCTTAATATATTTTGATACCTACACTAACGCTTATTGTATGCTTTTTTATGCTAACCCATATTGCATGTTCTTGTACGAAAAGTAATTGTATCATTAAGGCTAACCGTTACCTAACCCTAATTATATGTTTTTGTTTAAACCCTGACCCTAAATATATTTTGATACCTACACTAAAGCTTATTGTATACTTTTTTATGCTAACCCATATTGCATGTTTTTGTACGAACAGTAATTGTATCATTAAGGCTAACCCTAAACTAACCCTAATTGTATGTTTTTGTTATAACCCTAACCCTAAATATATTTTGATACCAACCCTACAGCTACTTATATGTTTTTTTTATGCTAACCCCTAACCTTAAGTTTTCGCTTTCACTAACCCTAATCCAAATTTTTCGTTTGCACTAACCCTAACCCTAATTATATGTTTTTGTTATAACCTAACCCTAAATATATTTTGATACCAACCCTAACGCTTATTATATACTTTTTTATGCCAACCCCTAACCCTAATTTTTCGCTTTCACAAGCCCTAACCCAAATTACATTGTTTGTTATAACCCTAACCCTTAATTTATTTTGATACCAACCCTAACGCTTATTGTATGCTGTTTTATGTTTATCCTTTACCAGAATTTTTCGATTTCACCAACCCTAACCCTAATTATATGTTTTTGTTATAACCTTAACCCTAATTATATTTTGATACCAACCCTAACGCTTATTGTATGCTTTTTTATGTTAACCCCTAACCCTAATTCTTCGTTTTCACTCACCCTAACCCATATTGCATGTTCTTGTACGAAAAGTAATAGTATCATTAAGGCTAACCCTATCCTAACGATAATTGTATGTTTTTGTTATAACCCTAACCCTAAATATATTTTGATACCAACCCTAACGCTTATTGTATGCTTTTATATGCTAACCCCTAGCCCTAGTTTTTCAGTTTCACTAACCCTAACCCTAATTATATGTTTTTGTTATAACCCTTACCCTGAATATATATTGATACCAACCCTAACGCTTGTTGAATGCTTTTTTATGCTAACCTCTAATCCTAATTTTTCGTTTTCAATAACCCTAACCCTAATTATATGTTTTTGTTTAAACCCTGACCCTAAATATATTTTGATACCTACACTAATGCTTATTGTATGCTTTTTTTATGCTAACCCATATTGCATGTTCTTGTACGAAAAGTAATTGTATCATTAAGGCTAACCGTTACCTAACCCTAATTATATGTTTTTGTTTTTAACCCTGACCCTAAATATATTTTGATACCTACACTAACGCTTATTGTATTTATGTTAACCCATATTGCATGTTCTTGTACGAACAGTAATTGTATCATTAAGGCTAACCCTAAACTAACCCTAATTGTATGTTTTTGTTATAACCCTAACCCTAAATATATTTTGATACCAACCCTACCGCTAATTATATGTTTTTTTATGCTAACCCCTAACCTTAAGTTTTCGCTTTCACTAACCCTAACCCAAATTTTTCGTTTGCACTAACCCTAACCCTAATTATATGTTTTTGTTATAACCTAACCCTAAATATATTTTGATACCAACCCTAACGCTTATTATATACTTTTTTATGCTAACCCCTAACCCTAATTTTTTTGCTTTCACAAGCCCTAACCCAAATTACATTGTTTGTTATAACCCTAACCCTTAATTTATTTTGATACCAACCCTAACGCTTATTGTATGCTGTTTTATGTTTACCCCTTACCCGAATTTTTCGATTTCACCAACCCTAACCCTAATTATATGTTTTTGTTATAATCCTAACCCTAATTATATTTTGATACCAACCCTAACGCTTATTGTATGCTTTTTTTATGTTAACCCCTAACCCTAATTCTTCGTTTTCACTCACCCTAACCCATATTGCATGTTCTTGTACGAAAAGTAATTGTATCACTAAGGCTAACCCTATCCTAACGATAATTGTATGTTTTTGTTATAACCCTAACCCTAAATATATTTTGATACCAACCCTAACGCTAATTGTATGTTTTTTTATGCTGACCCCTAACCCTAATTTTTTGCTTTCACTAACCCTAACCCTAATTTTTCGTTTTCACTAACCCTATCCCTAATTATATGTTTTTGTTATAACCTAACCCTAAATATATTTTGATACCAACCCTAACGCTTATTGTATGCTTTTATATGCTAACTCCTGGCCCTAGTTTTTCAGTTTCACTTACCCTAACCCTAATTATATGTTTTTGTTTTAACCCTGACCCTAAATATATAATTTGATACCAACCCTAACGCTTATTATATACTTTCTTATGCTAACCCCTAACCCTAATTTTTTGCTTTCACAAGCCCTAACCCAAATTACATTGTTATAACCCTAACCCTTAATTTATTTTGATACCAACCCTAACGCTTATTGTATGCTGTTTTATGTTTACCCCTTACCCGAATTTTTCGATTTCACCAACCCTAACCCTAATTATATGTTTTTGTTATAACCCTAACCCTAATTATATTTTGATACCAACCCTAACGCTTATTGTATGCTTTTTTTATGTTAACCCCTAACCCTAGTTCTTCGTTTTCACTCACCCTAACCCATATTGCATGTTCTTGTACGAAAAGTAATTGTATCATTAAGGTTAACCCTATCCTAACGATAATTGTATGTTTTTGTTATAACCCTAACCCTAAATATATTTTGATACCAACCCTAACGCTAATTGTATGTTTTTTTATGCTAACCCCTAACCCTAATTTTTTGCTTTCACTAACCCTAACCCTAATTTTTCGTTTTCACTAACCCTATCCCTAATTATATGTTTTTGTTAAAACCTAACCCTAAATATATTTTGATACCAACCCTAACGCTTATTGTATGCTTTTATATGCTAACCCCTAGCCCTAGTTTTTCAGTTTCACTAACCCTAACCCTAATTAAATGTTTTTGTTTTAACCCTGACCCTAAATATATTTTGATACCAACCCTAACGCTTATTATATACTTTCTTATGCTAACCCCTAACCCTAATTGTTTGCTTTCACAAGCCCTAACCCAAATTACATTGTTTGTTATAACCCTAACCCTTAATTTATTTTGATACCAACCCTAACGCTTATTGTATGCTGTTTTATGTTTACCCCTTACCCGAATTTTTCGATTTCACCAACCCTAACCCTAATTTTTTGCTTTCACTAACCCTAACCCTAATTTTTCGTTTTCACTAACCCTATCCCTAATTATATATTTTGTTATAACCCAACCCTAAATATATTTTCATACCAACCCTAACACTTATTGTATGCTTTTTTATGCTAACCCCTAGCCCTAGTTTTTCATTTTCACTAACCCTAACCCTAATTATATGTTTTTGTTTTAACCCTTACCCTGAATATATATTGATACCAACCTTAACGCTTATTGAATGCTTTTTTATGCTAACCTCTAATCCTAATTTTTCGTTTTCACTAACCCTAACCCTAATTATATGTTTTTGTTTTAACCCTGACCCTAAATATATTTTGATACCTACACTAACGCTTATTGTATGCTTTTTTATGCTAACCCATATTGCATGTTCTTGTACGAAAAGTAATTGTATCATTAAGGCTAACCGTTACCTAACCCTAATTATATGTTTTTGTTTTAACCCTGACCCTAAATATATTTTGATACCTACACTAACGCTTATTGTATGCTTTTTTTATGCAAACCCATATTGCATGTTCTTGTACGAACAGTAATTGTATCATTAAGGCTAACCCTAAACTAACCCTAATTGTATGTTTTTGTTATAACCCTAACCCTAAATATATTTTGATACCAACCCTACCGCTAATTGTATACTTTATGTTTTTATGCTAACCCCTAACCTTAAGTTTTCGCTTTCACTAACCCTAACCCAAATTTTTCGTTTGCACTAACCCTAACCCTAATTATATTTTTTTTATAGCCCTAACCCTAAATATATTTTTAAACCAACTCTAACGCTTATTGTATGCTTTTTTACGCTAACCCTTAACCCTAATGTTTCGTTTTCACTAACCCTAACCCTAATTGCATGTTCTTGTACGAAAAATTATTGTATCATTAAGGCTAACCCTAACCTAACCCTAATATAATGTTTTTGTTTTTAACCTAACCCTAAATATATTTTGATACCAACCCTAACGCTAATTGTATGTTTTTTATGCTAACCCCTAACCCTAAGTTTTCGCTTTCACAACGCCTAACCCTAATTTTTCGTTTTCATTCACCCTAACCCTAATAATATGTTTTTGTTATAACCTAACCCTAAATACATTTTGATACCAACCCTAACGCTTATTATATACTTTTTTATGCTAACCCCTAACCCTAATTTTTCGCTTTCACAAGCCCTAACCCAAATTACATTGATTGTTATAACCCTAACCCTTAATTTATTTTGATACCAACCCTAACGCTTATTGTATGCTGTTTTATGTTTACCCCTTACCCGAATTTTTCGATTTCACCAACCCTAACCCTAATTATATGTTTTTGTTATAACCCTAACCCTAATTATATTTTGTTACCAACCCTTACGCCTATTGTATGCTTTTTTTATGTTAACCCCTAACCCTAATTCTTCGTTTTCACTCACCCTAACCCATATTGCATGTTCTTGTACGAAAAGTAATTGTATCATTAAGGGTAACCCTATCCTAACAATAATTGTATGTGTTTGTTATAACCCTAACCCTAAATATATTTTGATACCAACACTGACGCTAATTGTATGTTTTATATGCTAACCCCTAACCTTATTTTTTTTTTGCTTTCACTAACCCTAACCCTAATTTTTCGTTTTCACTAACCCTATCCCTAATTATATGTTTTTGTTATAACCTAACCCTAAATTTATTTTCATACCAACCCTAACGCTTATTGTATGCTTTTTTATGCTAACCCCTAGCCCTAGTTTTTCAGTTTCACTAACCCTAACCCTAATTATATGTTTTTGTTATAACCCTTACCATGAATATATATTGATACCAACCCTAACGCTTATTGGATGCTTTTTTATGCTAACCTCTAATCCTAATTTTTCGTTTTCACTAACCCTAACCCTAATTATATGTTTTTGTTTTAACCCTGACCCTAAATATATTTTGATACCTACATTAACGCTTATTGTATGCTTTTTTATGCTAACCCATATTGCATGTTCTTGTACGAAAAGTAATTGTATCATTAAGGCTAACCCTAACCTAACCCTAATTGTATGTTTTTGTTATAACCCTAACCCTAAATATATTTTGATACCAACCCTACCGCTAATTGTATGTTTTTTTAATGCAACCCCCAACCCTAAGTTTTCGCTTTCACTAACCTTAACCCTAATTTTTCGTTTGCACTAACCCTAACCCTAAATATATGTTTTTGTTATAACCTAACCCTAAATATATTTTGATACCAACCCTAACGCTTATTGTATTCTTTTTTATGCTAACCCCTAACACTAATTTTTCGCTTTCACAAACCCTAACCCAAATTATATTTTTTTGTTATAACCCTAACCCTTAATATATTTTGATACCAACCCTAACGCGTATTGTATGCTTTTTTATGTTTACCCCTTACCCTAATTTTTCGATTTCACTAACCCTAACCCCTAATTATATGTTTTTGTTATAAACCTAACTCTAAATATATTTTGATACCAACCCTAACGCTAATTGTATGTTGTATGTTTTTTTTATGCTAACCCCTAACCCTAATTTTTTGCTTTCACTAACCCTAACCCCAATATTTCGTTTTCACTAACCCTAACCCTAATTATATGTTTTTGTTTTAACCCTGACCCTAAATATATTTTGATACCTACACTAACGCTTATTGTATGCTTTTTATGCTAACCCATATTGCATGTTCTTGTACGAAAAGTAATTGTATCATTAAGGCTAACCATATCCTAACCCTAATTGTATGTTTTTGTTATAATCCTAACCCTAAATATATTTTGATACCAACCCTACCGCTAATTGTATGTTTTTTTTTATGCTAACCCCTATCCCTAAGTTTTCGCTTTCACTAACCCTAATTTTTCGTTTGCACTAACCCTAACCCTTATTATATGTTTTTGTTATAACCTAACCCTAAATATATTTTGATACCAACCCTAACGCTTATTGTATACTTTTTTATGCTAACCCCTAACACTTATTTTTCGCTTTCACAAACCCTAACCCAAATTAAATTTTTTTGTTATAACCCTAACCCTTAATATATTTTGATACCAACCCTAACGCTTATTGTATGCTTTTTTATGTTTACTCCTTATCCTAATTTTCGATTTCACTAACCCTAACCCTAATTATATGTTTTTGTTATAACCTTAACCCTAATTATATTTTAATACCAACCCTAACGCTTATTGTATGCTTTTATATGCTAACCCCTAGCCCTAGTTTTTCAGTTTCACTAACCCTAACCCTAATTATATGTTTTTGTTATAACCCTTACCCTGAATATATATTGATACCAACCCTAACGCTTATTGAATGCTTTTTTATGCTAACCTCTAATCCTAATTTTTCGTTTTCAATAACCCTAACCCTAATTATATGTTTTTGTTTAAACCCTGACCCTAAATATATTTTGATACCTACACTAATGCTTATTGTATGCTTTTTTTATGCTAACCCATATTGCATGTTCTTGTACGAAAAGTAATTGTATCATTAAGGCTAACCGTTACCTAACCCTAATTATATGTTTTTGTTTTTAACCCTGACCCTAAATATATTTTGATACCTACACTAACGCTTATTGTATTTATGTTAACCCATATTGCATGTTCTTGTACGAACAGTAATTGTATCATTAAGGCTAACCCTAAACTAACCCTAATTGTATGTTTTTTGTTATAACCCTAACCCTAAATATATTTTGATACCAACCCTACCGCTAATTGTATGTTTTTTTATGCTAACCCCTAACCTTAAGTTTTCGCTTTCACTAACCCTAACCCAAATTTTTCGTTTGCACTAACCCTAACCCTAATTATATGTTTTTGTTATAACCTAACCCTAAATATATTTTGATACCAACCCTAACGCTTATTATATACTTTTTTATGCTAACCCCTAACCCTAATTTTTTGCTTTCACAAGCCCTAACCCAAATTACATTGTTTGTTATAACCCTAACCCTTAATTTATTTTGATACAAACCCTAACGCTTATTGTATGCTGTTTTATGTTTACCCCTTACCCGAATTTTTTGATTTTACCAACCCTAACCCTAATTATATGTTTTTGTTATAACCCTAGCCCTAATTATATTTTGATACCAACCCTAACGCTTATTGTATGCTTTTTTTATGTTAACCCCTAACCCTAATTCTTCGTTTTCACTCACCCTAACCCATATTGCATGTTCTTGTACGAAAAGTAATTGTATCATTAAGGCTAACCCTATCCTAACGATAATTGTATGTTTTTGTTATAACCCTAACCCTAAATATATTTTGATACCAACCCTAACGCTAATTGTATGTTTTTTTATGCTAACCCCTAAACCTAATTTTTTGCTTTCACTAACCCTAACCCTAATTTTTCGTTTTCACTAACCCTATCCCTAATTATATGTTTTTGTTATAACCTAACCCTAAATATATTTTGATACCAACCCTAACGCTTATTGTATGCTTTTATATGCTAACCTCTAACCTTATTTTTTTTTGCTTTCACTAACCCTAACCCTAATTTTTCGTTTTCACTAACCCTATCCCTAATTATATGTTTTTGTTATAACCTAACCCTAAATTTATTTTCATACCAACCCTTACGCTTATTGTATGCTTTTTTATGCTAAACCCTAGCCCTAGTTTTTCAGTTTCACTAACCCTAACCCTAATTATATGTTTTTGTTATAACCCTTACCATGAATATATATTGATACCAACCCTAACGCTTATTGAATGCTTTTTTATGCTAACCTCTAATCCTAATTTTTCGTTTTCACTAACCCTAACCCTAAATATATGTTTTTGTTTTAACCCTGACCCTAAATATATTTTGATACCTACATTAACGCTTATTGTATGCTTTTTTATGCTAACCCATATTGCATGTTCTTGTACGAAAAGTAATTGTATCATTAAGGCTAACCCTAACCTAACCCTAATTGTATGTTTTTGTTATAACCCTAACCCTAAATATATTTTGATACCAACCCTACCGCTAATTGTATGTTTTTTTAATGCAACCCCCAACCCTAAGTTTTCGCTTTCACTAACCTTAACCCTAATTTTTCGTTTGCACTAACCCTAACCCTAATTATATGTTTTTGTTATAACCTAACCCTAAATATATTTTGATACCAACCCTAACGCTTATTGTATTCTTTTTTATGCTAACCCCTAACACTAATTTTTCGCTTTCACAAACCCTAACCCAAATTATATTTTTTTGTTATAACCCTAACCCTTAATATATTTTGATACCAACCCTAACGCGTATTGTATGCTTTTTTATGTTTACCCCTTACCCTAATTTTTCGATTTCACTAACCCTAACCCCTAATTATATGTTTTTGTTATAAACCTAACTCTAAATATATTTTGATACCAACCCTAACGCTAATTGTATGTTGTATGTTTTTTTTATGCTAACCCCTAACCCTAATTTTTTGCTTTCACTAACCCTAACCCCAATATTTCGTTTTCACTAACCCTAACCCTAATTATATGTTTTTGTTTTAACCCTGACCCTAAATATATTTTGATACCTACACTAACGCTTATTGTATGCTTTTTTATGCTAACCCATATTGCATGTTCTTGTACGAAAAGTAATTGTATCATTAAGGCTAATCATATCCTAACCCTAATTGTATGTTTTTGTTATAATCCTAACCCTAAATATATTTTGATACCAACCCTACCGCTAATTGTATGGTTTTTTTTTATGCTAACCCCTATCCCTAAGTTTTCGCTTTCACTAACCCTAATTTTTCGTTTGCACTAACCCTAACCCTTATTATATGTTTTTGTTATAACCTAACCCTAAATATATTTTGATACCAACCCTAACGCTTATTGTATACTTTTTTATGCTAACCCCTAACACTTATTTTTCGCTTTCACAAACCCTAACCCAAATTAAATTTTTTTGTTATAACCCTAACCCTTAATATATTTTGATACCAACCCTAACGCTTATTGTATGCTTTTTTATGTTTACTCCTTATCCTAATTTTCGATTTCACTAACCCTAATTATATGTTTTTGTTATAACCTTAACCCTAATTATATTTTAATACCAACCCTAACGCTTATTGTATGCTTTTATATGCTAACCCCTAGCCCTAGTTTTTCAGTTTCACTAACCCTAACCCTAATTATATGTTTTTGTTATAACCCTTACCCTGAATATATATTGATACCAACCCTAACGCTTATTGAATGCTTTTTTATGCTAACCTCTAATCCTAATTTTTCGTTTTCAATAACCCTAACCCTAATTATATGTTTTTGTTTAAACCCTGACCCTAAATATATTTTGATACCTACACTAATGCTTATTGTATGCTTTTTTTATGCTAACCCATATTGCATGTTCTTGTACGAAAAGTAATTGTATCATTAAGGCTAACCGTTACCTAACCCTAATTATATGTTTTTGTTTTTAACCCTGACCCTAAATATATTTTGATACCTACACTAACGCTTATTGTATTTATGTTAACCCATATTGCATGTTCTTGTACGAACAGTAATTGTATCATTAAGGCTAACCCTAAACTAACCCTAATTGTATGTTTTTTGTTATAACCCTAACCCTAAATATATTTTGATACCAACCCTACCGCTAATTGTATGTTTTTTTATGCTAACCCCTAACCTTAAGTTTTCGCTTTCACTAACCCTAACCCAAATTTTTCGTTTGCACTAACCCTAACCCTAATTATATGTTTTTGTTATAACCTAACCCTAAATATATTTTGATACCAACCCTAACGCTTATTATATACTTTTTTATGCTAACCCCTAACCCTAATTTTTTGCTTTCACAAGCCCTAACCCAAATTACATTGTTTGTTATAACCCTAACCCTTAATTTATTTTGATACCAACCCTAACGCTTATTGTATGCTGTTTTATGTTTACCCCTTACCCGAATTTTTTGATTTTACCAACCCTAACCCTAATTATATGTTTTTGTTATAACCCTAACCCTAATTATATTTTGATACCAACCCTAACGCTTATTGTATGCTTTTTTTATGTTAACCCCTAACCCTAATTCTTCGTTTTCACTCACCCTAACCCATATTGCATGTTCTTGTACGAAAAGTTATTGTATCATTAAGGCTAACCCTATCCTAACGATAATTGTATGTTTTTGTTATAACCCTAACCCTAAATATATTTTGATACCAACCCTAACGCTAATTGTATGTTTTTTTATGCTAACCCCTAAACCTAATTTTTTGCTTTCACTAACCCTATCCCTAATTTTTCGTTTTCACTAACCCTATCCCTAATTATATGTTTTTGTTATAACCTAACCCTAAATATATTTTGATACCAACCCTAACGCTTATTGTATGCTTTTATATGCTAACCCCTGGCCCTAGTTTTTCAGTTTCACTTACCCTAACCCTAATTATATGTTTTTGTTTTAACCCTGACCCTAAATATATAATTTGATACCAACCCTAACGCTTATTATATACTTTCTTATGCTAACCCCTAACCCTAATTTTTTGCTTTCACAAGCCCTAACCCAAATTACATTGTTTGTTATAACCCTAACCCTTAATTTATTTTGATACCAACCCTAACGCTTATTGTATGCTGTTTTATGTTTACCCCTTACCCGAATTTTTCGATTTCACCAACCCTAACCCTAATTATATGTTTTTGTTATAACCCTAACCCTAATTATATTTTGATACCAACCCTAACGCTTATTGTATGCTTTTTTTATGTTAACCCCTAACCCTAGTTCTTCGTTTTCACTCACCCTAACCCATATTGCATGTTCTTGTACGAAAAGTAATTGTATCATTAAGGTTAACCCTATCCTAACGATAATTGTATGTTTTTGTTATAACCCTAACCCTAAATATATTTTGATACCAACCCTAACGCTAATTGTATGTTTTTTATGCTAACCCCTAACCCTAATATTTTGCTTTCACTAACCCTAACCCTAATTTTTCGTTTTCACTAACCCTAACCCTAATTATATGTTTTTGTTTTAACCCTCACCCTTAATATATTTTGATACCTACACTAACGCTTATTGTATGCTTTTTTATGCTAACCCATATTGCATGTTCTTGTACGAAAAGTAATTGTATCATTAAGGCTAACCGTTACCTAACCCTAATTATATGTTTTTGTTTAAACCCTGACCCTAAATACATTTTGATACCTACACTAAAGCTTATTGTATACTTTTTTATGCTAACCCATATTGCATGTTTTTGTACGAACAGTAATTGTATCATTAAGGCTAACCCTAAACTAACCCTAATTGTATGTTTTTGTTATAACCCTAACCCTAAATATATTTTGATACCAACCCTACAGCTACTTATATGTTTTTTTTTATGCTAACCCCTAACCTTAAGTTTTCGCTTTCACTAACCCTAATCCAAATTTTTCGTTTGCACTAACCCTAACCCTAATTATATGTTTTTGTTATAACCCTAACCCTAAATATATTTTGATACCAACCCTAACGCTAATTGTATGTTTTTTTATGCTAACCCCTAACCCTAATTTTTTGCTTTCACTAACCCTAACCCTAATTTTTCGTTTTCACTAACCCTAACCCTAATTATATGTTTTTGTTTTAACCCTGACCCTTAATATATTTTGATACCTACACTAACGCTTATTGTATGCTTTTTTATGCTAACCCATATTGCATGTTCTTGTACGAAAAGTAATTGTATCATTAAGGCTAACCGTTACCTAACCCTAATTATATGTTTTTGTTTAAACCCTGACCCTAAATATATTTTGATACCTACACTAAAGCTTATTGTATACTTTTTTATGCTAACCCATATTGCATGTTTTTGTACGAACAGTAATTGTATCATTAAGGCTAACCCTAAACTAACCCTAATTGTATGTTTTTGTTATAACCCTAACCCTAAATATATTTTGATACCAACCATACAGCTACTTATATGTTTTTTTTTTATGCTAACCCCTAACCTTAAGTTTTCGCTTTCACTAACCCTAATCCAAATTTTTCGTTTGCACTAACCCTAACCCTAATTATATGTTTTTGTTATAACCTAACCCTAAATATTTTTTTGATACCAACCCTAACGCTTATTATATACTTTTTTATGCCAACCCCTAACCCTAGTTTTTTGCTTTCACAAGCCCTAACCCAAATTACATTGTTTGTTATAACCCTAACCCTTAATTTATTTTGATACCAACCCTAACGCTTATTGTATGCTGTTTTATGTTTATCCCTTACCAGAATTTTTCGATTTCACCAACCCTAACCCTAATTATATGTTTTTGTAATAACCTTAACCCTAATTATATTTTGATACCAACCCTAACGCTTATTGTATGCTTTTTTTATGTTAACCCCTAACCCTAATTCTTCGTTTTCACTCACCCTAACCCATATTGCATGTTCTTGTACGAAAAGTAATTGTATCATTAAGGCTAACCCTATCCTAACCCTAATTATATGTTTTTGTTATAACCCTAACCCTAAATATATTTTGATACCAACCCTAACGCGTATTGTATGCTTTTTTATGTTTACCCCTTACCCTAATTTTTCGATTTCACTAACCCTAACCCCTAATTATATGTTTTTGTTATAACCCTTACCCTGAATATATATTGATACCAACCCTAACGCTTATTGAATGCTTTTTTATGCTAACCTCTAATCCTAATTTTTCGTTTTCAATAACCCTAACCCTAATTATATGTTTTTGTTTAAACCCTGACCCTAAATATATTTTGATACCTACACTAATGCTTATTGTATGCTTTTTTTATGCTAACCCATATTGCATGTTCTTGTACGAAAAGTAATTGTAACATTAAGGCTAACCGTTACCTAACCCTAATTATATGTTTTTGTTTTTAACCCTGACCCTAAATATATTTTGATACCTACACTAACGCTTATTGTATTTATGTTAACCCATATTGCATGTTCTTGTACGAACAGTAATTGTATCATTAAGGCTAACCCTAAACTAACCCTAATTGTATGTTTTTTGTTATAACCCTAACCCTAAATATATTTTGATACCAACCCTACCGCTAATTGTATGTTTTTTTATGCTAACCCCTAACCTTAAGTTTTCGCTTTCACTAACCCTAACCCAAATTTTTCGTTTGCACTAACCCTAACCCTAATTATAAGTTTTTGTTATAACCTAACCCTAAATATATTTTGATACCAACCCTAACGCTTATTATATACTTTTTTATGCTAACCCCTAACCCTAATTTTTTGCTTTCACAAGCCCTAACCCAAATTACATTGTTTGTTATAACCCTAACCCTTAATTTATTTTGATACCAACCCTAACGCTTATTGTATGCTGTTTTATGTTTACCCCTTACCCGAATTTTTTGATTTTACCAACCCTAACCCTAATTATATGTTTTTGTTATAACCCTAACCCTAATTATATTTTGATACCAACCCTAACGCTTATTGTATGCTTTTTTTATGTTAACCCCTAACCCTAATTCTTCGTTTTCACTCACCCTAACCCATATTGCATGTTCTTGTACGAAAAGTAATTGTATCATTAAGGCTAACCCTATCCTAACGATAATTGTATGTTTTTGTTATAACCCTAACCCTAAATATATTTTGATACCAACCCTAACGCTAATTGTATGTTTTTTTATGCTAACCCCTAAACCTAATTTTTTGCTTTCACTAACCCTAAACCTAATTTTTCGTTTTCACTAACCCTATCCCTAATTATATGCTTTTGTTATAACCTAACCCTAAATATATTTTGATACCAACCCTAACGCTTATTGTATGCTTTTATATGCTAACCCCTGGCCCTAGTTTTTCAGTTTCACTTACCCTAACCCTAATTATATGTTTTTGTTTTAACCCTGACCCTAAATATATAATTTGATACCAACCCTAACGCTTATTATATACTTTCTTATGCTAACCCCTAACCCTAATTTTTTGCTTTCACCAGCCCTAACCCAAATTACATTGTTTGTTATAACCCTAACCCTTAATTTATTTTGATACCAACCCTAACGCTTATTGTATGCTGTTTTATGTTTACCCCTTACCCGAATTTTTCGATTTCACCAACCCTAACCCTAATTATATGTTTTTGTTATAACCCTAACCCTAATTATATTTTGATACCAACCCTAACGCTTATTGTATGCTTTTTTTATGTTAACCCCTAACTCTAGTTCTTCGTTTTCACTCACCCTAACCCATATTGCATGTTCTTGTACGAAAAGTAATTGTATCATTAAGGTTAACCCTATCCTAACGATAATTGTATGTTTTTGTTATAACCCTAACCCTAAATATATTTTGATACCAACCCTTACGCTAATTGTATGTTTTTTTATGCTAACCCCTAACCCTAATTTTTTGCTTTCACTAACCCTAACCCTAATTTTTCGTTTTCACTAACCCTTACCCTAATTATATGTTTTTGTTTTAACCCTGACCCTTAATATATTTTGATACCTACACTAACGCTTATTGTATGCTTTTTTATGCTAACCCATATTGCATGTTCTTGTACGAAAAGTAATTGTATCATTAAGGCTAACCGTTACCTAACCCTAATTATATGTTTTTGTTTAAACCCTGACCCTAAATATATTTTGATACCTACACTAAAGCTTATTGTATACTTTTTTATGCTAACCCATATTGCATGTTTTTGTACGAACAGTAATTGTATCATTAAGGCTAACCCTAAACTAACCCTAATTGTATGTTTTTGTTATAACCCTAACCCTAAATATATTTTGATACCAACCCTACAGCTACTTATATGTTTTTTTTATGCTAACCCCTAACCTTAAGTTTTCGCTTTCACTAACCCTAATCCAAATTTTTCGTTTGCACTAACCCTAACCCTAATTATATGTTTTTGTTATAACCTAACCCTAAATATATTTTGATACCAACCCTAACGCTTATTATATACTTTTTTATGCCAACCCCTAACCCTAATTTTTCGCTTTCACAAGCCCTAACCCAAATTACATTGTTTGTTATAACCCTAACCCTTAATTTATTTTGATACCAACCCTAACGCTTATTGTATGCTGTTTTATGTTTATCCTTTACCAGAATTTTTCGATTTCACCAACCCTAACCCTAATTATATGTTTTTGTTATAACCTTAACCCTAATTATATTTTGATACCAACCCTAACGCTTATTGTATGCTTTTTTATGTTAACCCCTAACCCTAATTCTTCGTTTTCACTCACCCTAACCCATATTGCATGTTCTTGTACGAAAAGTAATTGTATCATTAAGGCTAACCCTATCCTAACGATAATTGTATGTTTTTGTTATAACCCTAACCCTAAATATATTTTGATACCAACCCTAACGCTTATTGTATGCTTTTATATGCTAACCCCTAGCCCTAGTTTTTCAGTTTCACTAACCCTAACCCTAATTATATGTTTTTGTTATAACCCTTACCCTGAATATATATTGATACCAACCCTAACGCTTATTGAATGCTTTTTTATGCTAACCTCTAATCCTAATTTTTCGTTTTCAATAACCCTAACCCTAATTATATGTTTTTGTTTAAACCCTGACCCTAAATATATTTTGATACCTACACTAATGCTTATTGTATGCTTTTTTTATGCTAACCCATATTGCATGTTCTTGTACGAAAAGTAATTGTATCATTAAGGCTAACCGTTACCTAACCCTAATTATATGTTTTTGTTTTTAACCCTGACCCTAAATATATTTTGATACCTACACTAACGCTTATTGTATTTATGTTAACCCATATTGCATGTTCTTGTACGAACAGTAATTGTATCATTAAGGCTAACCCTAAACTAACCCTAATTGTATGTTTTTGTTATAACCCTAACCCTAAATATATTTTGATACCAACCCTACCGCTAATTATATGTTTTTTTATGCTAACCCCTAACCTTAAGTTTTCGCTTTCACTAACCCTAACCCAAATTTTTCGTTTGCACTAACCCTAACCCTAATTATATGTTTTTGTTATAACCTAACCCTAAATATATTTTGATACCAACCCTAACGCTTATTATATACTTTTTTATGCTAACCCCTAACCCTAATTTTTTTGCTTTCACAAGCCCTAACCCAAATTACATTGTTTGTTATAACCCTAACCCTTAATTTATTTTGATACCAACCCTAACGCTTATTGTATGCTGTTTTATGTTTACCCCTTACCCGAATTTTTCGATTTCACCAACCCTAACCCTAATTATATGTTTTTGTTATAACCCTAACCCTAATTATATTTTGATACCAACCCTAACGCTTATTGTATGCTTTTTTTATGTTAACCACTAACCCTAATTCTTCGTTTTCACTCACCCTAACCCATATTGCATGTTCTTGTACGAAAAGTAATTGTATCACTAAGGCTAACCCTATCCTAACGATAATTGTATGTTTTTGTTATAACCCTAACCCTAAATATATTTTGATACCAACCCTAACGCTAATTGTATGTTTTTTTATGCTAACCCCTAACCCTAATTTTTTGCTTTCACTAACCCTAACCCTAATTTTTCGTTTTCACTAACCCTATCCCTAATTATATGTTTTTGTTATAACCTAACCCTAAATATATTTTGATACCAACCCTAACGCTTATTGTATGCTTTTATATGCTAACCCCTGGCCCTAGTTTTTCAGTTTCACTTACCCTAACCCTAATTATATGTTTTTGTTTTAACCCTGACCCTAAATATATAATTTGATACCAACCCTAACGCTTATTATATACTTTCTTATGCTAACCCCTAACCCTAATTTTTTGCTTTCACAAGCCCTAACCCAAATTACATTGTTTGTTATAACCCTAACCCTTAATTTATTTTGATACCAACCCTAACGCTTATTGTATGCTGTTTTATGTTTACCCCTTACCCGAATTTTTCGATTTCACCAACCCTAACCCTAATTATATGTTTTTGTTATAACCCTAACCCTAATTATATTTTGATACCAACCTTAACGCTTATTGTATGCTTTTTTTATGTTAACCCCTAACCCTAGTTCTTCGTTTTCACTCACCCTAACCCATATTGCATGTTCTTGTACGAAAAGTAATTGTATCATTAAGGTTAACCCTATCCTAACGATAATTGTATGTTTTTGTTATAACCCTAACCCTAAATATATTTTGATACCAACCCTAACGCTAATTGTATGTTTTTTTATGCTAACCCCTAACCCTAATTTTTTGCTTTCACTAACCCTAACCCTATTTTTTCGTTTTCACTAACCCTATCCCTAATTATATGTTTTTGTTATAACCTAACCCTAAATATATTTTGATACCAACCCTAACGCTTATTGTATGCTTTTATATGCTAACCCCTAGCCCTAGTTTTTCAGTTTCACTAACCCTAACCCTAATTAAATGTTTTTGTTTTAACCCTGACCCTAAATATATTTTGATACCAACCCTAACGCTTATTATATACTTTCTTATGCTAACCCCTAACCCTAATTGTTTGCTTTCACAAGCCCTAACCCAAATTACATTGTTTGTTATAACCCTAACCCTTAATTTATTTTGATACCAACCCTAACGCTTATTGTATGCTGTTTTATGTTTACCCCTTACCCGAATTTTTCGATTTCACCAACCCTAACCCTAATTATATGTTTTTGTTATAACCCTAACCCTAATTATATTTTGATACCAACCCTAACGCTTATTGTATGCTTTTTTTATGTTAACCACTAACCCTAATTCTTCGTTTTCACTCACCCTAACCCATATTGCATGTTCTTGTACGAAAAGTAATTGTATCACTAAGGCTAACCCTATCCTAACGATAATTGTATGTTTTTGTTATAACCCTAACCCTAAATATATTTTGATACCAACCCTAACGCTAATTGTATGTTTTTTTATGCTAACCCCTAACCCTAATTTTTTGCTTTCACTAACCCTAACCCTAATTTTTCGTTTTCACTAACCCTATCCCTAATTATATGTTTTTGTTATAACCTAACCCTAAATATATTTTGATACCAACCCTAACGCTTATTGTATGCTTTTATATGCTAACCCCTGGCCCTAGTTTTTCAGTTTCACTTACCCTAACCCTAATTATATGTTTTTGTTTTAACCCTGACCCTAAATATATAATTTGATACCAACCCTAACGCTTATTATATACTTTCTTATGCTAACCCCTAACCCTAATTTTTTGCTTTCACAAGCCCTAACCCAAATTACATTGTTTGTTATAACCCTAACCCTTAATTTATTTTGATACCAACCCTAACGCTTATTGTATGCTGTTTTATGTTTACCCCTTACCCGAATTTTTCGATTTCACCAACCCTAACCCTAATTATATGTTTTTGTTATAACCCTAACCCTAATTATATTTTGATACCAACCTTAACGCTTATTGTATGCTTTTTTATGTTAACCCCTAACCCTAGTTCTTCGTTTTCACTCACCCTAACCCATATTGCATGTTCTTGTACGAAAAGTAATTGTATCATTAAGGTTAACCGTATCCTAACGATAATTGTATGTTTTTGTTATAACCCTAACCCTAAATATATTTTGATACCAACCCTAACGCTAATTGTATGTTTTTTTAAGCTAACCCCTAACCCTAATTTTTTGCTTTCACTAACCCTAACCCTATTTTTTCGTTTTCACTAACCCTATCCCTAATTATATGTTTTTGTTATAACCTAACCCTAAATATATTTTGATACCAACCCTAACGCTTATTGTATGCTTTTATATGCTAACCCCTAGCCCTAGTTTTTCAGTTTCACTAACCCTAACCCTAATTAAATGTTTTTGTTTTAACCCTGACCCTAAATATATTTTGATACCAACCCTAACGCTTATTATATACTTTCTTATGCTAACCCCTAACCCTAATTGTTTGCTTTCACAAGCCCTAACCCAAATTACATTGTTTGTTATAACCCTAACCCTTAATTTATTTTGATACCAACCCTAACGCTTATTGTATGCTGTTTTATGTTTACCCCTTACCCGAATTTTTCGATTTCACCAACCCTAACCCTAATTATATGTTTTTGTTATAACCCTAACCCTAATTATATTTTGATACCAACCCTAACGCTTATTGTATGCTTTTTTACGCTTACCCCTAACACTATTTTTTCGCTTTCACAAACCCTAACCCAAATTCTATTTTTTTTGTAATAACCCTAACCCTTAATATATTTTGATACCAACCCTAACGCTAATTTTATGTTTTGTTATGCTAACCCCTAACCCTAATTTTTTGCTTTCACTAACCCTAACCCTAATTTTTCGTTTTCACTAACCCTATCCCTAATTATATATTTTGTTATAACCCAACCCTAAATATATTTTCATACCAACCCTAACACTTATTGTATGCTTTTTTATGCTAACCCCTAGCCCTAGTTTTTCATTTTCACTAACCCTAACCCTAATTATATGTTTTTGTTATAACCTAACCCTAAATATATTTTGATACCAACCCTAACGCTTATTATATACTTTTTTATGCTAACCCCTAACCCTAATTTTTTTGCTTTCACAAGCCCTAACCCAAATTACATTGTTTGTTATAACCCTAACCCTTAATTTATTTTGATACCAACCCTAACGCTTATTGTATGCTGTTTTATGTTTACCCCTTACCCGAATTTTTCGATTTCACCAACCCTAACCCTAATTATATGTTTTTGTTATAACCCTAACCCTAATTATATTTTGATACCAACCCTAACGCTTATTGTATGCTTTTTTTATGTTAACCACTAACCCTAATTCTTCGTTTTCACTCACCCTAACCCATATTGCATGTTCTTGTACGAAAAGTAATTGTATCACTAAGGCTAACCCTATCCTAACGATAATTGTATGTTTTTGTTATAACCCTAACCCTAAATATATTTTGATACCAACCCTAACGCTAATTGTATGTTTTTTTATGCTAACCCCTAACCCTAATTTTTTGCTTTCACTAACCCTAACCCTAATTTTTCGTTTTCACTAACCCTATCCCTAATTATATGTTTTTGTTATAACCTAACCCTAAATATATTTTGATACCAACCCTAACGCTTATTGTATGCTTTTATATGCTAACCCCTGGCCCTAGTTTTTCAGTTTCACTTACCCTAACCCTAATTATATGTTTTTGTTTTAACCCTGACCCTAAATATATAATTTGATACCAACCCTAACGCTTATTATATACTTTCTTATGCTAACCCCTAACCCTAATTTTTTGCTTTCACAAGCCCTAACCCAAATTACATTGTTTGTTATAACCCTAACCCTTAATTTATTTTGATACCAACCCTAACGCTTACTGTATGCTGTTTTATGTTTACCCCTTACCCGAATTTTTCGATTTCACCAACCCTAACCCTAATTATATGTTTTTGTTATAACCCTAACCCTAATTATATTTTGATACCAACCTTAACGCTTATTGTATGCTTTTTTTATGTTAACCCCTAACCCTAGTTCTTCGTTTTCACTCACCCTAACCCATATTGCATGTTCTTGTACGAAAAGTAATTGTATCATTAAGGTTAACCCTATCCTAACGATAATTGTATGTTTTTGTTATAACCCTAACCCTAAATATATTTTGATACCAACCCTAACGCTAATTGTATGTTTTTTTATGCTAACCCCTAACCCTAATTTTTTGCTTTCACTAACCCTAACCCTATTTTTTCGTTTTCACTAACCCTATCCCTAATTATATGTTTTTGTTATAACCTAACCCTAAATATATTTTGATACCAACCCTAACGCTTATTGTATGCTTTTATATGCTAACCCCTAGCCCTAGTTTTTCAGTTTCACTAACCCTAACCCTAATTAAATGTTTTTGTTTTAACCCTGACCCTAAATATATTTTGATACCAACCCTAACGCTTATTATATACTTTCTTATGCTAACCCCTAACCCTAATTGTTTGCTTTCACAAGCCCTAACCCAAATTACATTGTTTGTTATAACCCTAACCCTTAATTTATTTTGATACCAACCCTAACGCTTATTGTATGCTGTTTTATGTTTACCCCTTACCCGAATTTTTCGATTTCACCAACCCTAACCCTAATTATATGTTTTTGTTATAACCCTAACCCTAATTATATTTTGATACCAACCCTAACGCTTATTGTATGCTTTTTTTATGTTAACCACTAACCCTAATTCTTCGTTTTCACTCACCCTAACCCATATTGCATGTTCTTGTACGAAAAGTAATTGTATCACTAAGGCTAACCCTATCCTAACGATAATTGTATGTTTTTGTTATAACCCTAACCCTAAATATATTTTGATACCAACCCTAACGCTAATTGTATGTTTTTTTATGCTAACCCCTAACCCTAATTTTTTGCTTTCACTAACCCTAACCCTAATTTTTCGTTTTCACTAACCCTATCCCTAATTATATGTTTTTGTTATAACCTAACCCTAAATATATTTTGATACCAACCCTAACGCTTATTGTATGCTTTTATATGCTAACCCCTGGCCCTAGTTTTTCAGTTTCACTTACCCTAATCCTAATTATATGTTTTTGTTTTAACCCTGACCCTAAATATATAATTTGATACCAACCCTAACGCTTATTATATACTTTCTTATGCTAACCCCTAACCCTAATTTTTTGCTTTCACAAGCCCTAACCCAAATTACATTGTTTGTTATAACCCTAACCCTTAATTTATTTTGATACCAACCCTAACGCTTATTGTATGCTGTTTTATGTTTACCCCTTACCCGAATTTTTCGATTTCACCAACCCTAACCCTAATTATATGTTTTTGTTATAACCCTAACCCTAATTATATTTTGATACCAACCTTAACGCTTATTGTATGCTTTTTTATGTTAACCCCTAACCCTAGTTCTTCGTTTTCACTCACCCTAACCCATATTGCATGTTCTTGTACGAAAAGTAATTGTATCATTAAGGTTAACCCTATCCTAACGATAATTGTATGTTTTTGTTATAACCCTAACCCTAAATATATTTTGATACCAACCCTAACGCTAATTGTATGTTTTTTTATGCTAACCCCTAACCCTAATTTTTTGCTTTCACTAACCCTAACCCTATTTTTTCGTTTTCACTAACCCTATCCCTAATTATATGTTTTTGTTATAACCTAACCCTAAATATATTTTGATACCAACCCTAACGCTTATTGTATGCTTTTATATGCTAACCCCTAGCCCTAGTTTTTCAGTTTCACTAACCCTAACCCTAATTAAATGTTTTTGTTTTAACCCTGACCCTAAATATATTTTGATACCAACCCTAACGCTTATTATATACTTTCTTATGCTAACCCCTAACCCTAATTGTTTGCTTTCACAAGCCCTAACCCAAATTACATTGTTTGTTATAACCCTAACCCTTAATTTATTTTGATACCAACCCTAACGCTTATTGTATGCTGTTTTATGTTTACCCCTTACCCGAATTTTTCGATTTCACCAACCCTAACCCTAATTATATGTTTTTGTTATAACCCTAACCCTAATTATATTTTGATACCAACCCTAACGCTTATTGTATGCTTTTTTACGCTTACCCCTAACACTATTTTTTCGCTTTCACAAACCCTAACCCAAATTCTATTTTTTTTGTAATAACCCTAACCCTTAATATATTTTGATACCAACCCTAACGCTAATTTTATGTTTTGTTATGCTAACCCCTAACCCTAATTTTTTGCTTTCACTAACCCTAACCCTAATTTTTCGTTTTCACTAACCCTATCCCTAATTATATATTTTGTTATAACCCAACCCTAAATATATTTTCATACCAACCCTAACACTTATTGTATGCTTTTTTATGCTAACCCCTAGCCCTAGTTTTTCATTTTCACTAACCCTAACCCTAATTATATGTTTTTGTTTTAACCCTTACCCTGAATATATATTGATACCAACCCTAACGCTTATTGAATGCTTTTTTATGCTAACCTCTAATCCTAATTTTTCGTTTTCACTAACCCTAACCCTAATTATATGTTTTTGTTTTAACCCTGACCCTAAATATATTTTGATACCTACACTAACGCTTATTGTATGCTTTTTTATGCTAACCCATATTGCATGTTCTTGTACGAAAAGTAATTGTATCATTAAGGCTAACCGTTACCTAACCCTAATTATATGTTTTTGTTTTAACCCTGACCCTAAATATATTTTGATACCTACACTAACGCTTATTGTATGCTTTTTTATGCAAACCCATATTGCATGTTCTTGTACGAACAGTAATTGTATCATTAAGGCTAACCCTAAACTAACCCTAATTGTATGTTTTTGTTATAACCCTAACCCTAAATATATTTTGATACCAACCCTACCGCTAATTGTATACTTTATGTTTTTATGCTAACCCCTAACCTTAAGTTTTCGCTTTCACTAACCCTAACCCAAATTTTTCGTTTGCACTAACCCTAACCCTAATTATATTTTTTTTATAGCCCTAACCCTAAATATATTTTTATACCAACTCTAACGCTTATTGTATGCTTTTTTACGCTAACCCCTAACCCTAATGTTTCGTTTTCACTAACCCTAACCCTAATTGCATGTTCTTGTACGAAAAATAATTGTATCATTAAGGCTAACCCTAACCTAACCCTAATATAATGTTTTTGTTTTTAACCTAACCCTAAATATATTTTGATACCAACCCAAACGCTAATTGTATGTTTTTTATGCTAACCCCTAACCCTAAGTTTGCGCTTTCACAACGCCTAACCCTAATTTTTCGATTTCACCAACCCTAACCCTAATTATATGTTTTTGTTATAACCCTAACCCTAATTATATTTTGATACCAACCCTAACGCTTATTGTATGCTTTTTTTATGTTAACCCCTAACCCTAATTCTTCGTTTTCACTCACCCTAACCCATATTGCATGTTCTTGTACGAAAAGTAATTGTATCACTAAGGCTAACCCTATCCTAACGATAATTGTATGTTTTTGTTATAACCCTAACCCTAAATATATTTTGATACCAACCCTAACGCTAATTGTATGTTTTTTTTATGCTAACCCCTAACCCTAATTTTTTGCTTTCACTAACCCTAACCCTAATTTTTCGTTTTCACTAACCCTATCCCTAATTATATGTTTTTGTTATAACCTAACCCTAAATATATTTTGATACCAACCCTAACGCTTATTGTATGCTTTTATATGCTAACCCCTGGCCCTAGTTTTTCAGTTTCACTTACCTTAACCCTAATTATATGTTTTTGTTATAACCCTTACCATGAATATATATTGATACCAACCCTAACGCTTATTGAATGCTTTTTTATGCTAACCTCTAATCCTAATTTTTCGTTTTCAATAACCCTAACCCTAATTATATGTTTTTGTTTTAACCCTGACCCTAAATATATTTTGATACCTACATTAACGCTTATTGTATGCTTTTTTATGCTAACCCATATTGCATGTTCTTGTACGAAAAGTAATTGTATCATTAAGGCTAACCCTAACCTAACCCTAATTGTATGTTTTTGTTATAACCCTAACCCTAAATATATTTTGATACCAACCCTACCGCTAATTGTATGTTTTTTTAATGCAACCCCCAACCCTAAGTTTTCGCTTTCACTAACCTTAACCCTAATTTTTCGTTTGCACTAACCCTAACCCTAATTATATGTTTTTGTTATAACCTAACCCTAAATATATTTTGATACCAACCCTAACGCTTATTGTATTCTTTTTTATGCTAACCCCTAACACTAATTTTTCGCTTTCACAAACCCTAACCCAAATTATATTTTTTTGTTATAACCCTAACCCTTAATATATTTTGATACCAACCCTAACGCGTATTGTATGCTTTTTTATGTTTACCCCTTACCCTAATTTTTCGATTTCACTAACCCTAACCCCTAATTATATGTTTTTGTTATAAACCTAACTCTAAATATATTTTGATACCAACCCTAACGCTAATTGTATGTTGTATGTTTTTTTTATGCTAACCCCTAACCCTAATTTTTTGCTTTCACTAACCCTAACCCCAATATTTCGTTTTCACTAACCCTAACCCTAATTATATGTTTTTGTTTTAACCCTGACCCTAAATATATTTTGATACCTACACTAACGCTTATTGTATGCTTTTTTATGCTAACCCATATTGCATGTTCTTGTTCGAAAAGTAATTGTATCATTAAGGCTAACCATATCCTAACCCTAATTGTATGTTTTTGTTATAACCTAACCCTAAATATATTTTGATACCAACCCTAACGCTTATTGTATACTTTTTTATGCTAACCCCTAACACTTATTTTTCGCTTTCACAAACCCTAACCCAAATTAAATTTTTTTGTTATAACCCTAACCCTTAATATATTTTGATACCAACCCTAACGCTTATTGTATGCTTTTTTATGTTTACTCCTTATCCTAATTTTCGATTTCACTAACCCTAACCCTATTTATATGTTTTTGTTATAACCTTAACCCTAATTATATTTTAATACCAACCCTAACGCTTATTGTATGCTTTTTATGCTAACCCCTAGCCCTAGTTTTCCAGTTTCACTAACCTTAACCCTAATTATATGTTTTTGTTATAACCCTTACTCTGAATATATATTGATACCAACCCTAACGCTTATTGAATGCTGTTTTATGCTAACCTCTTATTGAATGCTGTTTTATGCTAACCTCTAATCCTAATTTTTCGTTTTCACTAACCCTAACCCTAATTTTTCGTTTTCACTAACCCTATCCCTAGTTATATGTTTTTGTTATAACCTAACCCTAATTATATTTTGATACCAACCCTAACGCTTATTGTATGTTTTTTTATGTTAACCCCTAACCCTAATTCTTCGTTTTCACTCACCCTAACCCATATTGCATGTTCTTGTACGAAAAGTAATTGTATCATTAAGGCTAACCCTATCCTAACCATAATTGTATGTTTTTGTTATATCCCTAACCCTAAATATATTTTGATACCAACCCTAACGCTAATTGTATGTTTTTTTATGCTAACCCCTAACCCTAATTTTTTACTTTCACTAACCCTAACCCTAATTTTTCGTTTTCACTAACCTTATCCCTAATTATATGTTTTTGTTATAACCAAACCCTAAATATATTTTGATACCAACCCTAACGCTTATTGTATGCTTTTATATGCTAACCCCTAGCCCTAGTTTTTCAGTTTCACTAACCCTAACCCTAATTATATGTTTTTGTTATAACCCTTACCCTGCATATATATTGATACCAACCCTAACGCTTATTGAATGCTTTTTTATGCTAACCTCTAATCCTAATTTTTCGTTTTCACTAACCCTAACCCTAATTATATGTTTTTGTTTTAACCCTGACCCTAAATATATTTTGATACCTACACTAACGCTTATTGTATGCTTTTTAACGCTAACCCATATTGCATGATCTTGTACGAAAAGTAATTGTATCATTAAGGCTAACCCTAATTGTATGTTTTTGTTATAACCCTAACCCTAAATATATTTTGATACTAACCCTACCGCTAATTGTATGTTTTTTATGCTAACCCCTAACCCTAAGTTTTCGCTTTCACTAACCCTAACCCTAATTTTTCGTTTGCACGAACCCTAACCCTAATTATATGTTTTTGTTATAACCTAACCCTAAATATATTTTGATACCAACCCTAACGCTTATTGTATACTTTTTTATGCTAACCCCTAACACTAATTTTTCGCTTTCACAAACCCTAACCCAAATTATATTTTTTTGTTATAACCCTAACCCTTAATATATTTTGATACCAACCCTAACGCTAATTGTATGTTTTTTTTATGCTAACCCCTAACCCTAGTTTTTTGCTTTCACTAACCCTAACCCCAATTTTTCGCTTTCACTAACCCTTTCCTTAATTATATGTTTTTGTTATAACCTAACCCTAAATATATTTTCATACCAACCCTAACGCTTATTGTATGCTTTTTTATGTTAACCCCTAACCCTAATTCTTTGTTTTCACTCACCTTAACCCATATTGCATCTTCTTGTACGAAAAGTAAGTGTATCATTAAGGCTAACCCTATCCTAACCATAATTGTAGGTTTTTGTTATAACTTAACCCTAAATATATTTTGATACCAACCCTAACGCTTATTGTATGCCTTTTTATGCTAACCCCTAGCCCTAGTTTTTCAGTTTCTCTAACCCTAACCCTAATTATATGTTTTTGTTATAACCCTTACCCTGAATATATATTGATACCAACCCGAACGCTTATTGAATGCTGTTTTATGCTAATCCTAATTTTTCGTTTTCACTAACCTTAACCCTAATTATATGTTTTTGTTTTAACCCTGACCCTAAATATATTTTGATACCTACACTAACGCCTATTGTATGCTTTTTTATGCTAACCCATATTGCATGTTCTTGTACGAAAAGTAATTGTATCATTAAGGCTAACCCTAACCTAACCCTAATTGTATGTTTTTGTTATAACCCTAACCCTAAATATATTTTGATACCAACCCTACCGCTAATTGTATGTTTTTTTTATGCTAACCCCTAACCCTAAGTTTTCGCTTTCACTAACCCTAACCCTAAATTTTCGTTTGCACTAACCCTAACCCTATTTATATGTTTTTGTTATAACCTAACCATAAATATATCTTGATACCAACCCTAACGCTAATTGTATGTTTTTTTTTATGCTAACCCCTAACCCTAATTTTTTGCTTTCACTAACCCTTACCCTAATTTTTCGTTTTCACTAACCCTATCCTTAATTATATGTTTTTGTTATAACCTAACCCTAAATATATTTTCATAACAACCCTAACGCTTATTGTATGCTTTTTTTATGTTAACCCCTAACCCTAATTCTTTGTTTTCACTCACCCTAACCCATATTGCATCTTCTTGTACGAAAAGTAAGTGTATCATTAAGGCTAACCCTATCCTAACCATAATTGTATGCTTTTGTTATAACTTAACCCTAAATATATTTTGATACCAACCCTAACGCTTATTGTATGCCTTTTTATGATAACCCCTAGCCCCAGTTTTTCAGTTTCACTAACCCTAACCCTAATTATATGTTTTTGTTATAACCCTTACCCTGAATATATATTGATACCAACCCGAACGCTTATTGAATGCTGTTTTATGCTAATCCTAATTTTTCGTTTTCACTAACCTTAACCCTAATTATATGTTTTTGTTTTAACCCTGACCCTAAATATATTTTGATACCTACACTAACGCCTATTGTATGCTTTTTTATGCTAACCCATATTGCATGTTCTTGTACGAAAAGTAATTGTATCATTAAGGCTAACCATAACCTAACCCTTATTGTATGTTTTTGTTATAACCCTAACCCTAAATATATTTTGATACCAACCCTACCGCTAATTGTATGTTTTTTAATTGCTAACCCCTAACCCTAAGTTTTCGCTTTCACTAACCCTAACCCTAATTTTTCGCTTTCACAAACCCTAACCCAAATTATATTTTTTTGTTATAACCCTTACCCTTAATATATTTTAATACCAACCCTAACGCTAATTGTATGTTTTTTTATGCTAGCCCCTAACCCTAATTTTTTGCTTTCACTAACCCTAACCCTAATTTTTCGTTTTCACTAACCCAGTCCCTAGTTATATGTTTTTGTTATAACCTAACCCTAATTATATTTTGATACCAACCCTAACGCTTATTGTATGCTTTTTTTATGTTAACCCCTAACCCTAATTCTTCGTTTTCACTCACCCTAACCCATATTGCATGTTCTTGTTCTTGTATGTTTTTGTTATAACCCTAACCCTAAATATATTTTGATACCAACCCTAACGCTTGTTGTATACTTTTTTTATGCTAACCCCTAACACTAATTTTTCGCTTTCACAAACCCTTACCCAAATTATATTTTTTTGTTATAACCCTAACCCTTAATATATTTTGATACCAACCCTAACGCTTATTGTATGCTTTTTTATGTTTACCCCTTACCCTAATTTTTCGCTTTCACAAACCCTAACCCCTAATTACAGTCCCTGTATAGTAAAAGCTTCCCAATCTATAGTATATCGGGGGATGGGGAATGGGGATGGGGATAGGGATGGTGAATAGTACATGGTATATGGGGAATGGTATCGTGTATGGGGATGGGGATAGTAGACATGAATGGTAATTAGGGAATCGGGATGGTAAATGGTATCTCGAATTTGATTGGTCCATTGAATGGTAAATAGGAAATGGGGATGGTAAACGTTATTTCGAATTTGATTACACCATCTTTTTAAATACACGTAGTAAATCTAGATTGTAAATGACAATATAAATCTCAATTTAAACTTTCAATATTTTAAACAAAGAAATATTTTATTGTGAGGAATTGATATGTCGATACTGGCTTAAAAAAATATAAATAGACTCTGCACAAGCTACCACAAAGTTCGGGATCAAATTAAATGACGTACATGTATGTTGTTTTAAGTTACGGCCCAACATCTCTATGGAAATTGCTAACATTATGTTTATATAATATAAATAATTCTAGAATAAATGAAATTCAACTCCTTAAATTAAATATTAAATAAATTTATAAAAATAAACACTTATATTTTAATATTTCTTTCTAAATTGTTTATAGATACTGACTGATAAAAATATAAATAGACTGTGTACAAGTTACATGTACCAGAAAATTCAGGATCAAATTTAATGACGTACATGTATACGCTAACCCCTAACCCTAATTGTGTGTTTTATACTAACCCTAACCCTAATTATATGTTTAACACTTATCATAACCCTAATTATACATTTTTGTACTAACCTTTACCCTAATTGAATAATTTTGAACTAACCCTAACCGTAAATGTATCTTTACATGGTAACCCTAACTGTGTGTTTTATACTTACCCTAACCCTAATTATATGTTTCACATTACCCATAACCCTAATTATACGTTTTTGTACTAACCCTTATCAATAATGTATTTTTTAAACTAACCCCTACCTTTTATTTTGTGTTTTCATCGACTATAAGCCTAATTGTATAATTTTGTACTAACCCAAACCCTAAATGTATCTTTATATGCTAACCCAAAACTGTGTGTTTTATACTTACCCTAACTGTGTGTTTTATACTAACCCCAACCCAAAAAATATGTTTAACACCTATCCTTACCCTAATTATACGTTTTTGTATTAACTTTACCCTAATTGAATAATTTTGAACTAACCCTAACTCTAAATGTTTCTTTATATGCTAACCCTTAACCCTAGCTGTGTGTTTTACACTAACCCTTACCCTAATTATATGTTTCACACTGACCCTAACCCTAATTATACGTTTTTGTACTAACCCTTATCATAAATGTATTTTTTGTACTAACCCCTACCACTAATTTTGTGTTTTCATCGACTATAACCCTAATTGTATAATTTTGTACTAACCCTAACCCTAAATGTATCTTATATGCTAACCCCTAACCCTAAGTGTATGTTATATATTAACCCTAACCCTTATAATAGGGTTAACACTAACCCTAACCCTAATTATGCGTTTTTGCACTAACCCTTACCCTAATTGTATAATTTTGTACTAACCCCAACCCAAAAAATATGTTTAACACCTATCCTAAACCTAATTATACGTTTTTGTATTAACTTTACCCTAATTGAATAATTTTGAAATAACCCTAACTCTACATGTTTCTTTATATGCTAACCCTTAACCCTAGCTGTGTGTTTTACACTAACCCTAAGCCTAATTATATGTTTCACACTGACCCTTACCCTAATTATACTTTTTTGTACTAACCCTTATCATTAAAGAATTTTTTGTACTAACCCCTACCACTAATTTTGTGTTTTCATCGACTATAACCCTAATTGTATAATTTTGTACTAACCCTAACGCTAATTGTATTATTTTGTACTAACCCTAAACCTAAATGCATCTTATATGCTTACCCCATGCCCTAAATGTATCTTGATATTCTAACGACTAACTGTGTGCTTTATACTAACCCTTACCCTAATTATATGTTTTACACTAACCCTAACCCTAATTATACGTTTTTGTACTAACCTTTACCAAAAATGTAATTTTTGTACTAACCTTTACCAAAAATGTAATTTTTGTACTAACCCCTACCATTAATTTTGTGTTTTCATCGACTATAACCCTAATTGTATAATTCTGTTCTAACCCTAACCGTAAATGTATTTAATATGCTAACCCTTAACCCTAATTGTGTGTTTTATACTAATCCTTACCCTAATAATATGTTTTACACTCACCGTAACCCTAATTATGCGTTTTTGTACTCACCCTTACCCTAATCGTATAATTTTGTACTAACTCTAACACTAAATGTATCTTTATATGCTAACCCTAACTGTGTGCTTTATACTAACCCTTACCCTAATTATATGTTTTACACTAACCCTTACCCTAATTATACGTTTTTATACTAACCTTTACCAAAAATGTAATTTTTGTACTAACCCCTATCATTAATTTTGTGTTTTCATCGACTATAAGCCTAATTGTATAATTTTGTACTAACCCTAACCCTAAATGTATCTTAAATGCTAACACCTATCCCTAATTGTGTGTTTTATACTAACCCTAACCCTTACACTAACCCTAACCCTAATTATGTGTTTTTGTACTAACCCTTACCCTAATTGTATAATATTGTACTAACCCTAACCCTAAATGTATATTTATATGCTAACACCTAACTGTGTGTTTTATACTAACCCTAACCCTAATGATATGTTTTACACTAACCCTAACCCTAATTATATGTTTTACACTAACCCTTTCCCTAATTCTACCTTTTTTGTACAAACCCTTATCATAAATGCATTTTTTGTACTAACCCCTACCAATTTTTTTGTGTTTTCATCGACTATAACCCTAGTTGTATGTATCTTATATGCTAACCCTTAACCATAATAATATGTTTTACACTAACCCTTTGCCTAATTATTCGCGTTTGTACACTTACCCTAATTGTATAAGTTTGTACTAACCCTAACCCTAAATGTATCTTTATATGCTAACCCCTAACCCTAACTGTGTGTTTTATACTAACCCTACCCTAATTATATGTTTCATACAAACCCTTACCCTAATTGTATAATTTTGTACTAACCCTTATCATAAATGTTTTTTGTACTTACCCCTACCACTAATTTTGTGTTTTCACCGACTATAACCCTAATTGTATAATTTTGCACTAACCCAACCCCTAAATATATCTTATATGCTTAACCCTAATTGTGTGTTTTATACTAACCCTAACCCTAATAATATGTTTTACACTTACCCTAACCCTAATTTTACGTTTTTGTACTAACCCTTACCATAAATTAATTATGTGTTTTATAAAAAACAAATTATAACTATATGTTTTACATTAACCCTAACCTTGATTATACGTTTTTGTATTAACCCTTTTCATAAATGTATTTTTTTTAACTACCTCTTCCACTGATTTTGTGTTTTCATCGACTTTAAGCCTAATTGTATAATTGTGTACTTACCCAAACACTAACCTTTACCTATCTATTTGTACTAGCCCCTACCCCTTATTTTGTGTATTCACCGACCCTAACCCTAATTTCATGATTTTCTAACCCTAACCCTAAGTGTATCTTAATATTCTAACCCCATACCCTAATTGTGTGTTTTACACGAACCCTTACTCTAATTATACGTTTTTGTACTAACCCTTATCATAAATTTAGTTATTAAACTAACCCCTACCTTTTATTTTGTGTTTTCATTGATTATAACCCTAATTGTATAATTTTGTACAAACCTTAAACTAAATGTATTTTTTTATGCTAACCCCTTACCCTAATTTTGTGTTTATACTAACCCTAACCTTAATTATATGTTTTACACTAACCCCATTCCTAATTGTTTGCCCTTTTTACTAACCCTGACCATTAATGTATCTTTTTGGTCCAACCCACACCCTTAAGTTTGTGTTTTCACACACCCTAACCGTAACCCGTATTGAACGTTTTTTGTAATAACATTTACCGCATCTTTATCTCTTTGAACCTACCCTTACCCCTTATTTTGTGTTTTCATTGACTCATTTTATAACCCTAACCTTTAGTGTATCTTAATACGCTAACCCCCAACCCTAATTGTGTGTTTTATACTAACCCTAACCCTAATGATATGTTTTACACTTACCCTAACCCTAATTAAATATTTTACACTAACCCTTACCCTAATTATACGTTTTTGTACTAACCCTTATCATAAATGTATCTTTGTACTAACCCCTACCACTTATTTTTTTTTGTTTTCATCGACTATAACCCTAATTTGATAATTTTGTACTAACCCTAACCCTAAATGTATCTATATGCTTACACCTAACCCTAATTGTGTGTTTAATACTAACCTTTACCATAATTATACGTTTTTGTACTAACCCTTATCATAAATGTATTTTTTTGTACTAACCCCTGCCATCTATTTTGTGATTTCATCAACTATAACGCTAATTGTATAATTCTGTATTAACCCTAAATATAATATGCTAACTTCCAACCCTAATTGTGTGTTTTATAATAACCCTAACCCTAATAATGTTTTACCCTAACCCTAACCCTAATTATGCGTTTTTGAACTAACTCTTACCCTAATTGTATAATTTTGTACTAACTCTAAATATATCTTATATGCTAACCACTAACCCTAATTGTGTGTTTTATACTAACCCTAACCCTAATAATATGGTTTACCCTAACCCTAACCCTAATTATGCGTTTTTGTACTAACCCTTACCCTTATTGTATAATTTTGTACTAACCCAAACCCTAAATGTATCTTTATATGCTAACCCAAAACTGTGTGTTTTTAGTAACCCTAACTGTGTGTTTTATACTAACCCCAACCCTAATAATATGTTTTACACTTATCCTAACCCTAATTCTACGTTTTTGCACTAATTTTTACCCTAATTGAATAATTTTGAACTAACCCTAACTCTTCATGTATATTTATATGCTAACCCCTAACCCTAGCTGTGTGTTTTACAGTAACCCTAACCCTAATCATATGTTTCACACTGACCCTAACCCTAATTGTACGTTTTTGTACTAACTCTTATCATAAATTTATTTTTTGTACTAACCAATTCCACTAATTTTGTGTTTTCATCGACTATAACCCTAATTGTATAATTTTGTACTATCCCTAACCCTAAATGTATCTTATATGCTCACCCCTAACCCTAAGTGTATTTTTTACACTAATCCTAACCCTGATTATATGTTTTACACTAAACCTAACCCTAATTATGCGTTTTTCTCCTAAACCTTATCATAAATGGATTTTTTGTACTAACCCCTACCACTAATTTTGTGTTTTCATCGACTATAACCCTAATTGTATAATTTGGTACTATCCCTAACCCAAAATGTATCTTATATGCAAATCCCTAACCCTAAGTGTATGTTTTATACTAACCCTAACCCTAATAATATGTTTCACACTAACCCTAACCCTTATTATGCGTTTTTGTACTACCCTTACACTAATTGTATAATTTTGTACTAACCCAAACCCTAAATGTATCTTTATATGCTAACCCAAAACTGTGTGTTTTATTATAAATCTAACTGTGTGTTTTATACTAACCCTAGACCTACTAATATGTTTTACACTTATACTAACCCTAATTATACGTTTTTGTACTATCCTTTACCCTAGTTGAATAATTTTGACTAACCATAACTCTACATGTATCTTTATATGCTAACCCCTAACCCTAGCTGTGTGTTTTACACTAACCCTAACCCTATTTATATGTTTCACACTGACCCTTACCCTAATTTTACGTTTTTGTACTAACCCTTATCATTAAAGAATTTTTTGTACTAACCCATACCACTAATTTTGTGTTTTCATCGACTATAACCCTAATTGTATAATTTTGTACTAACCCTAACGCTAATTGTATTATTTTGTACTAACCCTAAACCTAAATGTATCTTATATGCTAACCCCTAACCCTAAGTGTATGTTTTATACTAACCCTTACCCTAATAATATTGTTTACACTAACCCTAATCCTAATTATGCGTTTTTGTACTAACCCTTACCCAAATTGTATAAATTTGTACTAACCCAAACCCTAAATGTATCTTTCTATGCTAACCCCTAACTGTGTGTTTTATACTAACCCTAACTGTGTGTTTTATACTAACCCTTACCCTAATTATATGTTTTACACTAACCCTAACCTTAATTATACGTTTTTGTACTAACCTTTATCATAAATGTATTTTTTGTACTAACCCCTAACATTAGTTTTGTGTTTTCATCGACTATAATCCTTATTGTATAATTTTGTACTAACCCTAACCGTAAATGTATTTAATATGCTAACCCCTAACCCTTATTGTGTGTTTTATACTAACCCTCACCCTAATAATATGTTTTACACTAACCCTAACCCTAATTATGCGTTTCTGTACTAACCCTTACCCTAATCGTATAATTTTGTACTAACTCTAACACTAAATGTATCTTTATATGCTAACCCTAACTGTGTGTTTTATACTTACCTTAACCCTAATAATATGTTTCACACTAACCCTAACCCTTATTATACGTTTTTGTACTAATTCTTATTATAAATGTATTATTTGTACTAACCCCTACCACTTATTTTGTGTTTTCATCGACTATAAGCATAATTGTATAATTAAGTACTAACCCTAACCCTAAATGTATCTTATTTGCTAACCCCTAACCCTAATTGTGTGTTTTATACTAACCCTAACCCTTATAACATGTTTTACAATTATCCATACCCTAATTATACGTTTTTGTATTAACCCTTATCCTAATTGTATAATTTTGTACTAACCCTAACCCTAAATGTATTTTTTATGCTAAACCCTCACCCTCATTGTGTGTTTTATACTAGCCCTAACCCTAATAATTATTTTACACTAACCTTAACCCTAATTATGTGTTTTATAAAAAACAAATAATAACTTTATATTTTACATTAACCCTAACCTTGATTATACGTTTTTGTATTAACCCTTATCATAAATGTTTTTTTTTAACAACCTCTTCCATTTATTTTGTGTTTTCATCGACTATAAGCCTAATTGTATAATTTTGTACTAACTCTAACCCTAACCTTTACCTATCTATTTGTACTAGCCCCTACCCCTTATTTTGTGTATTCACCGACCCTAACCCTAATTGCATGATTTTGTAACCCTAACCCTAGGTGTATCTTAATATGCTAACCCCATACCCTAATTTTGTGTTTTACACTAACCCTAACCCTAATTATACGTTTTTGTACTTACCCTTATCATAAATATATTTTTTAAACTTACCCCTACCTTCTATTTTGTGTTTTCATCGACTATAACCCTAATTGTATAATTTTGTACTAACCCTAACCCTAAATGTATCTTATATGCTAACCCCTAACCCTAATTGTGTGATTTATACTAATCATAACCCTAATAATTATTTTACACTAACCCTTACCCTAATTATACGTTTTTGTACTAACCCTTACCCTAATTGTATAAATTTGTACTTACCTGAAACCTAAATGTATCTTTTTTTGCTAACCCCTAACCCTAATTATATGTTTTACACTAACCCCATTCCTAATTGTATGCTCTTTTTACTAACCCTGACCATTAATGTAACTTTTTGGTCCAACCCACACCCTTAACTTTGTGTTTTCACAGACCCCAACCGTAACCCGTATTGAACGTTTTTTGTAATAACATTTATCGGATGTGTATCTCTTTGAACTAACCCTTACCCCTTATTTTGTGTTTTCATTGACTCATTTTGTAACCCTAACCTTTAGTGTTTCTTAATACGCTATCCCCCAACCCTAATTGTGTGTTTTATACTAACCCTAACCCTAATTATATGTTTTACACTTATCATAACCCTAATTAAATGTTTAACACTAGCCCTGACCCTAATTATACGTTTTTATACTAACCCTTATCATAAATGTATTTTTTGTACTTACCCCTACCACTTATTTTGTGATTTCATCGACTTTAACCATAATTGTATAATTTTGTACTAACCTTAAATATAATATGCTAACCCCTAACCCTAATTGTGTGTTTAGTAATAACCCTTACCCTAATAATGTTTTACAGTAACCTTAACCCTAATTATGGGTTTTTGTACTAACCCTTACCCTAATTGTATAATTTTGTACTGACCCATGCCCTAAATGTATCTTTATATTCTAACGACTAACTGTGTGTTTTATACTAACCCTAACCCTAATTATATGTTCCACACTAATCCTAACCCTAATTATACGTTTTTGTACTAACCCTTATCATAAATGTATTTTTTGTACTTACCCCTACCACTAATTTTGTGTTTTCATCGACTTTAAACCTAATTGTATAATTTAGTACAACCCATAACCCTAAATGTATCTTATATGCTAGCCCCTAACCCTTATTGTGTGTTTTATACTAACCCTCACCCTAATAATATGTTTTACACTAACCCTAACCCTAATTATGCGTTTTTGTACTAACCCTTACCCTAATCGTATAATTTTGTACTAACTCTAACACTAAATGTATCTTTATATGCTAACCCTAACTGTGTGTTTTATACTTACCTTAACCCTAATAATATGTTTCACACTAACCCTAACCCTTATTATACGTTTTTGTACTAATTCTTATTATAAATGTATTATTTGTACTAACCCCTACCACTTATTTTGTGTTTTCATCGACTATAAGCATAATTGTATAATTAAGTACTAACCCTAACCCTAAATGTATCTTATTTGCTAACCCCTAACCCTAATTGTGTGTTTTATACTAACCCTAACCCTTATAACATGTTTTACAATTATCCATACCCTAATTATACGTTTTTGTATTAACCCTAATCCTAATTGTATAATTTTGTACTAACCCTAACCCTAAATGTATTTTTTATGCTAAACCCTCACCCTCATTGTGTGTTTTATACTAGCCCTAACCCTAATAATTATTTTACACTAACCTTAACCCTAATTATGTGTTTTATAAAAAACAAATAATAACTTTATATTTTACATTAACCCTAACCTTGATTATACGTTTTTGTATTAACCCTTATCATAAATGTTTTTTTTTAACAACCTCTTCCATTTATTTTGTGTTTTCATCGACTATAAGCCTAATTGTATAATTTTGTACTAACTCTAACCCTAACCTTTACCTATCTATTTGTACTAGCCCCTACCCCTTATTTTGTGTATTCACCGACCCTAACCCTAATTGTGTGATTTATACTAATCATAACCCTAATAATTATTTTACACTAACCCTTACCCTAATTATACGTTTTTGTACTAACCCTTACCCTAATTGTATAAATTTGTACTTACCTGAAACCTAAATGTATCTTTTTTTGCTAACCCCTAACCCTAATTATATGTTTTACACTAACCCCATTCCTAATTGTATGCTCTTTTTACTAACCCTGACCATTAATGTAACTTTTTGGTCCAACCCACACCCTTAACTTTGTGTTTTCACAGACCCCAACCGTAACCCGTATTGAACGTTTTTTGTAATAACATTTATCGGATGTGTATCTCTTTGAACTAACCCTTACCCCTTATTTTGTGTTTTCATTGACTCATTTTGTAACCCTAACCTTTAGTGTTTCTTAATACGCTATCCCCCAACCCTAATTGTGTGTTTTATACTAACCCTAACCCTAATTATATGTTTTACACTTATCATAACCCTAATTAAATGTTTAACACTAGCCCTAACCCTAATTATACGTTTTTATACTAACCCTTATCATAAATGTATTTTTTGTACTTACCCCTACCACTTATTTTGTGATTTCATCGACTTTAACCATAATTGTATAATTTTGTACTAACCTTAAATATAATATGCTAACCCCTAACCCTAATTGTGTGTTTAGTAATAACCCTTACCCTAATAATGTTTTACAGTAACCATAACCCTAATTATGGGTTTTTGTACTAACCCTTACCCTAATTGTATAATTTTGTACTGACCCATGCCCTAAATGTATCTTTATATTCTAACGACTAACTGTGTGTTTTATACTAACCCTAACCCTAATTATATGTTCCACGCTAATCCTAACCCTAATTATACGTTTTTGTACTAACCCTTATCATAAATGTATTTTTTTGTACTTACCCCTACCACTAATTTTGTGTTTTCATCGACTTTAAACCTAATTGTATAATTTAGTACAACCCATAACCCTAAATGTATCTTATATGCTAGCCCCTTACCCAAATTGTGTGTTTTATACTTACCCTAACCCTAATAATACGTTTTTGTATTAACCCTTACCCTAATTGTATTATTTTGTAATCCTAATTGTATAATTTTGTACTAACCCTAACCGTAAATTTATTTAATATGCTAACCCCTAACCCTTATTGTGTGTTTTATACTAACCCTTACCCTAATAATATGTTTTACACTAACCCTAACCCTAATTATGCGTTTTTGTACTAACCCTTACCCTAATCGTATAATTTTGTACTAACTCTAACACTAAATGTATCTTTATATGCTAACGACTAACTGTGTTTTTTATACCTACCATAACCCTAATAATATGTTTCACACTAACCCTAACCCTTATTATACGATTTGTACTAATTCTTATCATAAATGTATTATTTGTACTAACCCCTACCACTTATTTTGTGTTTTCATCGACTATAAGCATAATTGTATAATTAAGTACTAACCCTAACCCTAAATGTATCTTATTTGCTAACCCCTAACCCTAATTGTGTGTTTTATACTAACCCTAACCCTTATAACATGTTTTACAATTATCCGTACCCTAATTATACGTTTTTGTATTAACCCTAATCCTAATTGTATAGTTTTGTACTAACCCTAACCCTAAATGTATTTTTTATGCTAAACCCTCACCCTCATTGTGTGTTTTATACTAGCCCTAACCCTAATTATATGTTTTACACTAACCTTAACCCTAACCCTAAATGTTTCTTTATATGCTAATCCTAACTGTGTGTTTTATACTAACCATAACCCTAATATTATGTTTCACACTAACCCTAACCCTAATTATACGTTTTTGTACTAACCCTTATCATAAATGTATTTTTTTGTACTAACCCCTACCACTAATGACTATAACACTAATTGTATAATTTTGTACTAACCCAAACCCTAAATGTATCTTATATGCTAACCCCTAACCCTAATTGTGTGTTTTATACTAACCCTAACCCTAATTATATGTTTAACACTTATCCTAACCCTAACTATACGTTTTTGTACTAACCTTTACCCTAATTGAATAATTTTGAACTAACCCTAACCCTAAATGTATCTTTACATGGTAACCCTAACTGTGTGTTTTATACTTACCCTAACCCTAATTATTTGTTTCACACTAGCCATAACCCTAGTTATACGTTTTTGTACTAACCCTTATCATTAATGTATTTTTTAAACTATTTTTTAACCCCTACCTTTTATTTTGTGTTTTCATCGACTATATGCCTAATTGTATAATTTTGTACTAACCCTAACCCTTAATATATCTTAAATGTTTTGGTTTAAATGCTACTGATGAGAGGTTACTCCTTGAAATATCGATATATAGCATATCCAAATTAACCGTTTATACCCGCGTTTTGGTATTTGTAATTTTGAAACCACTGGGCGATAACCGCTGCTGGTGGACCAGAGGTCCCCGAGGGTAATCACAAGCCTGGTAGTCAGACTTGTCTGACACGAATTACCATAAAATTTCTAATATATAGTCGCTGAAATTTCCGATTGCTAAATTCAAAATTGATGAAAACACCAGGTTTCTTTCCTTGTAATGCACATGGTCGATATCCTCGGTGCTGGATTTGGCTTCCTTGTTCGAACGTTTTGGTTTTGAGTACTTTTCGTTTTCAACTGTTTTGGATTTTGACCTTCCAATGTTTTGGTTTAAATGCTACTGATGAGAGGTTACTCCTTGAAATATCGATATATAGCATATCCAAATTAACCGTTTATACCCGCGTTTTGGTATTTGTAATTTTGAAACCACTAGGCGATAACCGCTGCTGGTGGACCAGAGGTCCCCGAGGGTAATCACAAGCCTGGTAGTCAGACTTGTCTGACACGAATTACCATAAAATTTCTAATATATAGTCGCTGAAATTTCCGATTGCTAAATTCAAAATTGATGAAAACACCAGGTTTCTTTCCTTGTAATGCACATGGTCGATATCCTCGGTGCTGGATTTGGCTTCCTTGTTCGAACGTTTTGGTTTTGAGTACTTTTCGTTTTCAACTGTTTTGGATTTTGACCTTCCAATGTTTTGGTTTAAATGCTACTGATGAGAGGTTACTCCTTGAAATATCGATGTATAGCATATCCAAATTAACCGTTTATACCCGCGTTTTGGTATTTGTAATTTTGAAACCACTGGGCGATAACCGCTGCTGGTGGACCAGAGGTCCCCGAGGGTAATCACAAGCCTGGTAGTCAGACTTGTCTGACACGAATTACCATAAAATTTCTAATATATAGTCGCTGAAATTTCCGATTGCTAAATTCAAAATTGATGAAAACACCAGGTTTCTTTCCTTGTAATGCACATGGTCGATATCCTCGGTGCTGGATTTGGCTTCCTTGTTCGAACGTTTTGGTTTTGAGTACTTTTCGTTTTCAACTGTTTTGGATTTTGACCTTCCAATGTTTTGGTTTAAATGCTACTGATGAGAGGTTACTCCTTGAAATATCGATATATAGCATATCCAAATTAACCGTTTATACCCGCGTTTTGGTATTTGTAATGCTAACACCTATCCCTAATTGTGTGTTTTATACTAACCCTAACCCTAACCCTTACACTAACCCTAACCCTAATTATGCGTTTTTGTACTAACCCTTACCCTAATTGTATAATTTTGTACTAACCCTAACCCTAAATGTATATGTATATGCTAACACCTAACTGTGTGATTTATACTAACCCTAACCCTATTGATATGTTTTACACTAACCCTAACCCTAATTATATGTTTTACACTAACCCTTACCCTTATTCTACCTTTTTGTACTAACCCTTATCATAAATGCATTTTTTGTACTAACCCCTACCACTTATTTTGTGTTTTCATCGACTGTAACCCTAATTGTATGTATCTTATATGCTAACCCTTAACCTTAACAATATGTTTTACACTAACCCTTTGCCTAATTATTCGCTTTTGTACACTTACCCTAATTGTATAATTTTGCACTAACCAAACCCTAAATGTATCTTATATGCTAACCCCTAACCCAAATTGTGTGTTTTATACTAACCCTAACCCTAATAATATGTTTTACACTTACCCTAACCCTAATTTAACGTTTTTGTACTAACCCTTACCATAAATTAATTATGTGTTTTATAAAAAACGAATTATAACTATATGTTTTACATTAACCATAACCTTGATTATACGTTTTTGTATTAACCCTTCTCATAAATGTATTTTTTTAACTACCTCTTCCACTGATTTTGTGTTTTCATCGACTTTAAGCCTAATTGTATAATTGTGTAGTAACCCTAATCCTAACCTTTACCTATCTATTTGTACTAGCCCCCTACCCCTTATTTTGTGGCTTCCTTGTTCGAACGTTTTGGTTTTGAGTACTTTTCGTTTTCAACTGTTTTGGATTTTGACCTTCCAATGTTTTGGTTTAAATGCTACTGATGAGAGGTTACTCCTTGAAATATCGATATATAGCATATCCAAATTAACCGTTTATACCCGCGTTTTGGTATTTGTAATTTTGAAACCACTGGGCGATAACCGCTGCTGGTGGACCAGAGGTCCCCGAGGGTAATCACAAGCCTGGTAGTCAGACTTGTCTGACACGAATTACCATAAAATTTCTAATATATAGTCGCTGAAATTTCCGATTGCTAAATTCAAAATTGATGAAAACACCAGGTTTCTTTCCTTGTAATGCACATGGTCGATATCCTCGGTGCTGGATTTGGCTTCCTTGTTCGAACGTTTTGGTTTTGAGTACTTTTCGTTTTCAACTGTTTTGGATTTTGACCTTCCAATGTTTTGGTTTAAGTGCTACTGATGAGAGGTTACTCCTTGAAATATCGATATATAGCATATCCAAATTAACCGTTTATACCCGCGTTTTGGTATTTGTAATTTTGAAACCACTGGGCGATAACCGCTGCTGGTGGACCAGAGGTCCCCGAGGGTAATCACAAGCCTGGTAGTCAGACTTGTCTGACACGAATTACCATAAAATTTCTAATATATAGTCGCTGAAATTTCCGATTGCTAAATTCAAAATTGATGAAAACACCAGGTTTCTTTCCTTGTAATGCACATGGTCGACATCCTCGGTGCTGGATTTGGCTTCCTTGTTCGAACGTTTTGGTTTTGAGTACTTTTCGTTTTCAACTGTTTTGGATTTTGACCTTCCAATGTTTTGGTTTAAATGCTACTGATGAGAGGTTACTCCTTGAAATATCGATATATAGCATATCCAAATTAACCGTTTATACCCGCGTTTTGGTATTTGTAATGCTAACACCTATCCCTAATTGTGTGTTTTATACTAACCCTAACCCTAACCCTTACACTAACCCTAACCCTAATTATGCGTTTTTGTACTAACCCTTACCCTAATTGTATAATTTTGTACTAACCCTAACCCTTAATGTATATTTATATGCTAACACCTAACTGTGTGTTTTATACTAACCCTAACCCTATTGATATGTTTTACACTAACCCTAACCCTAATTATATGTTTTACACTAACCCTTACCCTTATTCTACCTTTTTGTACTAACCCTTATCATAAATGCATTTTTTTGTACTAACCCCTACCACTTATTTTGTGTTTTCATCGACTGTAACCCTAATTGTATGTATCTTATATGCTAACCCTTAACCTTAACAATATGTTTTACACTAACCCTTTGCCTAATTATTCGCTTTTGTACACTTACCCTAATTGTATAATTTTGCACTAACCCAAACCCTAAATGTATCTTATATGCTAACCCCTAACCCAAATTGTGTGTTTTATACTAACCCTAACCCTAATAATATGTTTTACACTTACCCTAACCCTAATTTAACGTTTTTGTACTAACCCTTACCATAAATTAATTATGTGTTTTATAAAAAACGAATTATAACTATATGTTTTACATTAACCCTAACCTTGATTATACGTTTTTGTATTAACCCTTCTCATAAATGTATTTTTTTTAACTACCTCTTCCACTGATTTTGTGTTTTCATCGACTTTAAGCCTAATTGTATAATTGTGTACTAACCCTAATCCTAACCTTTACCTATCTATTTGTACTAGCCCCCTACCCCTTATTTTGTGTATTCACCGACCCTAACCCTAATTGCATGATTTTGTAACCCTAACCCTAAGTGTATCTTAATATTCTAACCCCGTACCCTAATTGTGTGTTTTACACTAAACTTTACTCTAATTATACGTTTTTGTACTAACCCTTATCATAAATGTATCTATTAAACTAACCCCTACCTTTTATTTGTGTTTTCATCGATTATAACCCTAATTGTATAATTTTGTACTAACCTTAAACTTAAATGTATCTTTTTATGCTAACCCCTAACCCTAATTGTGTGTTTATACTAACCCTAACCTTAATTATATGTTTTACACTAGCCCCACTCTCAATTGTTTGCCTTTTTTACTTACCCTGACCATTAATGTATCTTTTTGGTCCAACCCACACCCTTAAGTTTGTGTTTTCACACACCCTAACCGTAACCCGTATTGAACGTTTTTTTGTAATAACATTTACCGGATCTGTATCTCTTTGAACTAACCCTTACCCCTTATTTTGCGTTTTCATTGACTCATTTTGTAACCCTAACCTTAAGTGTATCTTAATACGCTAACCCCAACCCTTATTGTGTGTTTTATACTAACCCTAACCCTAATTACATGTTTTGCACTTACCCTAACCCTAATTAAATATTTTACACTAACCCTTACCCTTATTATACGTTTTTGTACTAACCCTTATCATAAATGTATCTTTGTACTAACCCCTACCACTTATTTTTTTGTTTTCATAGACTATAACCCTAATTTTATAATTTTGTACTAACTCTAACCCTAAATGTATCTATATGCTTACACCTTACCCTAATTGTGTGTTTAATACTAACCTTTACCCTAATTATACGTTTTTGTACTAACCCTTATCATAAATGTATTTTTTTGTACTAAACCCTGCCACTTATTTTGTGATTTCATCGACTATAACGCTAATTGTATAATTTTGTATTAACCCTTAATATAATATGCTAACCCCCAACCCTAATTGTGTGTTTTATAATAACCCTAACCCTAATAATATTTTACCCTAACCCTAACCCTAATTATGCGTTTTTGTACTAACCCTTACCCTAATTGTATAATTTTGTACTAACTCTAAATATATCTTGTATGCTAACCCCTAACCCTAATTGTGTTTTTTAAACTAACCCTAACCCTAATAATATGTTCTACCCTAACCCTAACCCTAATTATGCGTTTTTGTACTAACCCTTACCCTAATTGTATAATTTTGTACTAATTCTAAATATATCTTATATGCTAACCCCTAACCCTAATTGTGTTTTTTATACTAACCCTAACCCTAATAATATGTTTTACCCTAACCCTAACCCTAATTATATGTTTCACACTAATCCTAACCCTAATTATACGTTTTTGTACTAACCCTTATCATAAATGTATTTTTTGTACTAACCCCTACCACTAATTTTGTGTTTTAATCGACTTTTAGCCTAATTGTATTATTTAGTACTAACCATAACCCTAAATGTATCTTAAATGCTAACCCCTTACATAATTGTGTGTTTTGTACTAATCATAACCCTAATAATTATTTTACACTAACCTTAACCCTAATTATGTGTTTTATAAAAAAAAACAAATAATAACTTTATGTTTTACATTAACCCTAACCTTGATTATACGTTTTTGTATTAACCCTTATCATAAATGTTTTTTTTAACAACCTCTTCCACTTATTTTGTGTTTTCATCGACTATAAGCCTAATTGTATAATTTTGTACTAACTCTAACCCTAACCTTTACCTATCTATTTGTACTAGCCCCTACCCCTTATTTTGTGTATTCATCGACCCTAACCCTAATTGCATGATTTTGTAACCCTAACCCTAAGTGTATCTTAATATGCTAACCCCATACCCTAATTTTGTGTTTTACACTAACCTTAACCCTAATTATACGTTTTTGTACTAACCCTTATCATAAATATATTTTTTAAACTAACCCCTACCTTCTATTTTGTGTTTTCATCGACTATAACCCTAATTGTATAATTTTGTACTAACCCTAACCCTAAATGTATCTTATATGCTAACCCCTAACCCTAATTGTGTGATTTATACTAATCATAACCCTAATAATTATTTTACACTAACCCTTACCCTAATTATACGTTTTTGTACTAACCCTTACCCTAATTGTATAAATTTGTACTTACCTGAAACCTAAATGTATCTTTTTTTGCTAACCCCTAACCCTAATTATATGTTTTACACTAACCCCATTCCTAATTGTATGCTCTTTTTACTAACCCTGACCATTAATGTATCTTTTTGGTCCAACCCACACCCTTAACTTTGTGTTTTCACAGACCCCAACCGTAACCCGTATTGAACGTTTTTTGTAATAACATTTATCGGATCTGTATCTCTTTGAACTAACCCTTACCCCTTATTTTGTGTTTTCATTGACTCATTTTGTAACCCCAACCTTTAGTGTTTCTTAATACGCTATCCCCCAACCCTAATTGTGTGTTTTATACTAACCCTAACCCTAATTATATGTTTTACACTTATCCTAACCCTAATTAAATGTTTAACACTAGTCCTAACCCTAATTATACGTTTTTGTACTAACCCTTATCATAAATGTATTTTTTGTACTTACCCCTACCACTTATTTTGTGATTTCATCGACTTTAACCATAATTGTATAATTTTGTACTAACCTTAAATATAATATGCTAACCCCTAACCCTAATTGTGTGTTTTATAATAACCCTAACCCTAATAATGTTTTACCCTAACCCTAACCCTAATTATGCGTTTTTGTACTAACCCTTACCCTAATTGTATAATTTTGTACTAACCCATGCCCTAAATGTATCTTTATATGCTAACGACTAACTGTGTGTTTTATACTAACCCTAACCCTAATTAAATGTTTCACACTAATCCTAACCCTAATTATACGTTTTTGTACTAACCCTTATCATAAATGTATTTTTTGTACTTACCCCTACCACTAATTTTGTGTTTTCATCGACTTTAAGCCTAATTGTATAATTAAGTACTAACCCTAACCCTAAATGTATCTTATTTGCTAACCCCTAACCCTAATTGTGTGTTTTATACTAACCCTAACCCTTATAACATGTTTTACAATTATCCGTACCCTAATTATACGTTTTTGTATTAACCCTAATCCTAATTGTATTATAATTTTGTACTAACCCTAACCCTAAATGTATTTTTTATGCTAAACCCTCACCCTCATTGTGTGTTTTATACTAGCCCTAACCCTAATTTTATGTTTTACACTAACCTTAACCCTAACCCTAAATGTTTCTTTATATGCTAACCCTAACTGTGTGTTTTATACTAACCATAACCCTTATATTATGTTTCACACTAACCCTAACCCTAATTATACGTTTTTGTACTAACCCTTATCATAAATGTATTTTTTTTTGTACTAACCCCTACCACTAATGACTATAACACTAATTGTATAATTTTGTACTAACCCAAACCCTAAATGTATCTTATATGCTAACCCCTAACCCTAATTGTGTGTTTTATACTAACCTTAACCCTAATTATATGTTTAACACTTATCCTAACCCTAATTATACGTTTTTGTACTAACCTTTACCCTAATTGAATAATTTTGAACTAACCCTAACCCTAAATGTATCTTTACATGGTAACCCTAACTGTGTGTTTTATACTTACCCTAACCCTAATTATTTGTTTCACACTAGCCATAACCCTAGTTTTACGTTTTTGTACTAACCCTTATCATTAATGTATTTTTTAAACTATTTTTTAACCCCTACCTTTTATTTTGTGTTTTCATCGACTATATGCCTAATTGTATAATTTTGTACTAACCCTAACCCTTAATATATCTTAAATGCTAACACCTATCCCTAATTGTGTGTTTTATACTAACCCTAACCCTAACCCTTACACTAACCCTAACCCTAATTATGCGTTTTTGTACTAACCCTTACCCTAATTGTATAATTTTGTACTAACCCTAACCCTAAATGTATATTTATATGCTAACACCTAACTGTGTGTTTTATACTAACCCAAACCCTATTGATATGTTTTACACTAACCCTAACCCTAATTATATGTTTTACACTAACCCTTACCCTTATTCAACCTTTTTGTACTAACCCTTATCATAAATGCATTTTTTGTACTAACCCCTACCACTTATTTTGTGTTTTCATCGACTGTAACCCTAATTGTATGTATCTTATATGCTAACCCTTAACCTTAACAATATGTTTTACACTAACCCTTTGCCTAATTATTTGCTTTTGTACACTTACCCTAATTGTATAATTTTGCACTAACCCAAACCCTAAATGTATCTTATATGCTAACCCCTAACCCAAATTGTGTGTTTTATACTAACCCTAACCCTAATAATATGTTTTACACTTACCCTAACCCTAATTTTACGTTTTTGTACTAACCCTTACCATAAATTAATTATGTGTTTTATAAAAAACGAATTATAACTATATGTTTTACATTAACCCTAACCTTGATTATACGTTTTTGTATTAACCCTTCTCATAAATGTATTTTTTTTAACTACCTCTTCCATTGATTTTGTTTTTTCATCGACTTTAAGCCTAATTGTATAATTGTGTACTAACCCTAACCCTAGCCTTTACCTATCTATTTGTACTAGCCCCCTACCCCTTATTTTGTGTATTCACCGACCCTAACCCTAATTGCATGATTTTGTAACCCTAACCCTAAGTGTATCTTAATATTCTAACCCCGTACCCTAATTGTGTGTTTTACACTAAACCTTACTCTAATTATACGTTTTTGTACTAACCCTTATCATAAATGTATCTATTAAACTAACCCCTACCTTTTATTTTGTGTTTTCATCGATTATAACCCTAATTGTATAATTTTGTACTAACCTTAAACTTAAATGTATCTTTTTATGCTAACCCCTAACCCTAATTGTGTGTTTATACTAACCCTAACCTTAATTATATGTTTTACACTAGCCCCACTCTCAATTGTTTGCCTTTTTTACTTACCCTGACCATTAATGTATCTTTTTGGTCCAACCCACACCCTTAAGTTTGTGTTTTCACACAACCTAACCGTAACCCGTATTGAACGTTTTTTTGTAATAACATTTACCGGAAATGTATCTCTTTGAACTAACCCTTACCCCTTATTTTGTGTTTTCATTGACTCATTTTGTAACCCTAACCTTTAGTGTATCTTAATACGCTAACCCCAACCCTAATTGTGTGTTTTATACTAACCCCAACCCTAATTATATGTTTTGCACTTACCCTAACCCTAATTAAATATTTTACACTAACCCTTACCCTTATTATACGTTTTTGTACTAACCCTTATCATAAATGTATCTTTGTACTAACCCCTACCACTTATTTTTTTTGTTTTCATAGACTATAACCCTAATTTTATAATTTTGTACTAACTCTAACCCTAAATGTATCTATATGCTTACACCTTACCCTAATTGTGTGTTTAATACTAACCTTTACCCTAATTATACGTTTTAGTACTAACCCTTATCATAAATGTATTTTTTTGTACTAAACCCTGCCACTTATTTTGTGATTTCATCGACTATAACGCTAATTGTATAATTTTGTATTAACCCTTAATATAATATGCTAACCCCCAACCCTAATTGTGTGTTTTATAATAACCCTAACCCTAATAATGTTTTACCCTAACCCTAACCCTAATTATTCGTTTTAGTACTAACCCTTACCCTAATTGTATAATTTTGTACTAACTCTAAATATATCTTGTATGCTAACCCCTAACCCTAATTGTGTTTTTTAAACTAACCCTAATCCTAATAATATGTTCTACCCTAACCCTAACCCTAATTATGCGTTTTTGTACTAACCCTTACCCTAATTGTATAATTTTGTACTAATTCTAAATATATCTTATATGCTAACCCCTAACCCTAATTGTGTTTTTTATACTAACCCTAACCCTAATAATATGTTTTACCCTAACCCTAACCCTAATTATATGTTCCACACTAATCCTAACCCTAATTATACGTTTTTGTACTAACCCTTATCATAAATGTATTTTTTGTACTAACCCCTACCACTAATTTTGTGTTTTCATCGACTTTTAGCCTAATTGTATAATTTAGTACTAACCATAACCCTAAATGTATCTTAAATACTAACCCCTTACCTAATTGTGTGTTTTGTACTAATCATAACCCTAATAATTATTTTACACTAATCTTAACCCTAATTATGTGTTTTATAGAAAACAAATAATAACTTTATGTTTTACATTAACCCTAACCTTGATTATACGTTTTTGTATTAACCCTTATCATAAATGTATTTTTTTAACAACCTCTTCCACTTATTTTGTGTTTTCATCGACTTTAAGCCTAATTGTATAATTTTGTACTAACTCTAACCCTAACCTTTACCTATCTATTTGTACTAGCCCCTACCCCTTATTTTGTGTATTCACCGACCCTAACCCTAATTGCATGATTTTGTAACCCTAACCCTAAGTGTATCTTAATATGGTAACCCCATACCCTAATTTTGTGTTTTACACTAACCCTAACCCTAATTATACGTTTTAGTACTAACCCTTATCATAAATATATTTTTTAAACTAACCCCTACCTTCTATTTTGTGTTTTCATCGACTATAACCCTAATTGTATAATTTTGTACTAACCCAAACCCTAAATGTATCTTATATGATAACCCTTAACCCTAATTGTGTGATTTATACTAATCATAACCCTAATAATTATTTTACACTAACCCTTACCCTAATTATACGTTTTTGTACTAACCCTTACCCTAATTGTATAAATTTGTACTTACCTGAAACCTAAATGTATCTTTTTTTGCTAACCCCTAACCCTAATTATATGTTTTATACTAACCCCATTCCTAATTGTATGCTCTTTTTACTAACCCTGACCATTAATGTATCTTTTTGGTCCAACCCACACCCTTAACTTTGTGTTTTCACAGACCCCAACCGTAACCCGTATTGAACGTTTTTTGTAATAACATTTATCGGATCTGTATCTCTTTGAACTAACCCTTACCCCTTATTTTGTGTTTTCATTGACTCATTTTGTAACCCTAACCTTTAGTGTTTCTTAATACGCTATCCCCCAACCCTAATTGTGTGTTTTATACTAACCCTAACCCTAATTATATGTTTTACACTTATCCTAACCCTAATTAAATGTTTAACACTAGCCCTAACCCTAATTATACGTTTTTGTACTAACCCTTATCATAAATGTATTTTTTGTACTTACCCCTACCACTTATTTTGTGATTTCATCAACTTTAACCATAATTGTATAATTTTGTACTAACCTTAAATATAATATGCTAACCCCTAACCCTAATTGTGTGTTTTATAATAACCCTAACCCTAATAATGTTTTACCCTAACCCTAACCCTAATTATGCGTTTTTGTACTAACCCTTACCCTAATTGTATAATTTTGTACTAACCCATGCCCTAAATGTATCTTTATATGCTAACGACTAACTGTGTGTTTTATACTAACCCTAACCCTAATTATATGTTTCACACTAATCCTAACCCTAATTATACGTTTTTGTACTAACCCTTATCATAAATGTATTTTTTGTACTAACCCCTACCACTAATTTTGTGTTTTCATCGACTTTAAGCCTAATTGTATAATTTAGTACAACCCATAACCCTAAATGTATCTTATATGCTAGCCCCTTACCCAAATTGTGTGTTTTATACTTACCCTAACCCTAATAATACGTTTTTGTATTAACCCTTACCCTAATTGTATTATTTTGTACTAACCCTAACCCTAAATGTATCTTTATATGCTAAACCATAACCCTAATTGTGTGTTTTATACTAACCCTAACCAAAACATACGTTTTTGTACTAGCCCTTATCATAAATGTATTTTTTGTACTTAACCCTACCACTAATTTTGTGATTTCATCGACTATAACCCTAATTGTATAATTTTGTACTAACCCTAAATATATCTTATATGCTAACCCCTAACCCTAATTGTGTGTTTTATACTAACCCTAACCCTAATAATATGTTTTACCCTAACCATAATTATGCGTTTTTGTACTAACCCTTACCCTATTTGTATAATTTTGTACTAACCCAAGCCCTAAATGTATCTTTATATGCTAACCACTAACTGTGTGTTTAATACTAACCCTAAGCCTAAATATATGTTTCACACTAATCCTAACCCAAATTATACGTTTTTGTACTTATCCTTATCATAAATGTATTTTTGTACTTACCCCTACCACTTATTTTGTGATTTCATCGACTATAACCCTAATTGTATAATTTTGTTCTAACCCTCAATATAATATGCTAACCCCTAACCTTAATTGTGTGTTTTATAATAACCCTAACCCTAATAATGTTTTACCCTAACCCTAACCCTAATTATGCGTTTTTGTACTAACCATTACCCTAATTGTATAATTTTGTACTAACCCATGCCCTAAATGTATCTTTATATGCTAACGACTAACTGTATTTAATACTAACCTTAACCCTAATTATATGTTTCACACTAATCCTAACCCTAATTATACGTTTTTGTACTAACCCTTATCAGAAATGTATTTTTTGTACTAACCCCTACCACTAATTTTGTGTTTCATCGACTTTTAGCCTTATTGTATAATTTAGTACTAACCATAACCCTAAATGTATCTTAAATACTAACCCCTTACCTAATTGTGTGTTTTGTACTAATCATAACCCAAATAATTATTTTACACTAATCTTAACCCTAATTATGTGTTTTATAGAAAACAAATAATAACTTTATGTTTTACATTAACCCTAACCTTGATTATACGTTTTTGTATTAACCCTTATCATAAATGTATTTTTTTAACAACCTCTTCCACTTATTTTGTGTTTTCATCGACTTTAAGCCTAATTGTATAATTTTGTACTAACTCTAACCCTAACCTTTACCTATCTATTTGTACTAGCCCCTACCCCTTATTTTGTGTATTCACCGACCCTAACCCTAATTGCATGATTTTGTAACCCTAACCCTAAGTGTATCTTAATATGGTAACCCCATACCCTAATTTTGTGTTTTACACTAACCCTAACCCTAATTATACGTTTTTGTACTAACCCTTATCATAAATATATTTTTTAAACTAACCCCTACCTTCTATTTTGTGTTTTCATCGACTATAACCCTAATTGTATAATTTTGTACTAACCCAAACCCTAAATGTATCTTATATGATAACCCTTAACCCTAATTGTGTGATTTATACTAATCATAACCCTAATAATTATTTTACACTAACCCTTACCCTAATTATACGTTTTTGTACTAACCCTTACCCTAATTGTATAAATTTGTACTTACCTGAAACCTAAATGTATCTTTTTTTGCTAACCCCTAACCCTAATTATATGTTTTACACTAACCATTCCTAATTGTATGCTCTTTTTACTAACCCTGACCATTAATGTATCTTTTTGGTCCAACCCACACCCTTAACTTTGTGTTTTCACAGACCCCAACCGTAACCCGTATTGAACATTTTTTGTAATAACATTTATCGGATCTGTATCTCTTTGAACTAACCCTTACCCCTTATTTTGTGTTTTCATTGACTAATTTTGTAACCCTAACCTTTAGTGTTTCTTAATACGCTATCCCCCAACCCTAATTGTGTGTTTTATACTAACCCTAACCCTAATTATATGTTGTACACTTATCCTAACCCTAATTAAATGTTTAACACTAACCCTAACCCTAATTATACGTTTTTGTACTAACCCTTATCATAAATGTATTTTCTTGTACTTACCCCTACCACTAATTTTGTGTTTTCATCGACTTTAAGCCTAATTGTATAATTTAGTACAAACCATAACCCTAAATGAATCTTATATGCTAGCCCCTTACCCAAATTGTGTGTTTTATACTTACCCTAACCCTAATAATACGTTTTTGTATTAACCCTTACCCTAATTGTATTATTTTGTACTAACCCTAACCCTAAATGTATCTTTATATGCTAAACCCTTACCCTAATTGTGTGTTTTATACTAACCCTAACCAAAACATACGTTTTTGTACTAACCCTTATCATAAATGTATTTTTTGTACTATTCCCTTCCATAAATTTTGTGTTTCCCTAATTGTATAAATTTTGTACTAACCCTAACCGTAATTGTATCTTATATGCTAACCCCTTACCCTAATTGTGTGTTTTATACAAACCCTAACCTTAATAATATGTTTTACACTTACCTTAACTCTAATTATGCGTTTTTGTACTAACCCTTACCCTAACTGTATAATTTTGTACTAACCCTAACCCTAAATGTATCTTTATATGCTAACCCTAACTGTGTGTTTTATCCTTATCCTAGCCCAAATTATATGTTTCACACTAACCCTAACCCAAATTATACGTTTTTGTACTAACCCTTATAAATGTATTTTTTGTACTAACTCCTACAACTATTTTTATGTTTTCATCGACTATAACCCTTATTGTGTAATTTTGTACTAACCCTAACCTTAAATGTATCTAATATGCTAACCCCTAACCCTAATTAGGTGTTTTCTATTAACTCTAACCCTAATTATATGTTTAACACTTATCCTAACCTTAATTATACGTATTTGTACTAACCTTTACCCTAATTGAATAATTTTGAACTAACCCTAACCCTAAATGTATCTTTATATGCTAACCCTGTGTGTTTTATACTTACTCTTATTCAAATTATATGCTTCACACTAACAATAACCCTGAATATACGTTTTTGTACTTACCCTAATCATAAATGTATTTTTTAAACTAATCCCTACCTTTTATTTTGTGTTTTGATCGACTATAACCCTAATTTTATAATTTTGTACTAACTTTAACCCTAAATGTATCTTAAATGCTAACCCCTTACCCTAAATGTGTGTTTTATACTAACCCCAATCATAATTCTTACACTAACCCTAATTATGCGGTTTTGTAGTAACCCTTACCCTAATTGTATAATTTTGTACTAACCCTAACCTATATGCTTACCCCTAACTGTATGTTTTATACTAACCCTAATGATATGTTTTACACTAACCCTAACCCAAATTAACCCTAACCCTAATAATACGTTTTTGTAATAACCCTTATCATAAATGCATTTTTTGTACTAGCCCCTACCACTAATTTTGTGTTTTCATCGACAATAACCCTAGTTGTATGCATCTTATATGCTAACCCCTAACCCTAATTGTGTGTTTTATACTAACCCTTACTCTAATAATATGTTTTACACTAAAACTTACCCTAATTATGGTCCCGTGCAGGGCCCGGGTGGCGAATTGGCCCGAAGCAGAGCCAAGCTTGTCGTAAGAGGCGACTAAGGGTCTTGGGATTCTGATGTCGGGTCAGTGCTCAGCCCACAGAGCGACCAAGAGTGTACCCTAGGTGGCTGAATAGGGTGGCCCTCGTCCGCGGGGGTTGTCAGGTCTATAATACAGAAACCCTGACCGCCGACCATAGTGGGCCAACGTGTGTGGAGAGAGCCACGCTTCATGCACGTAAAAGACCCCTTTGTGGACCGCCAAGTAGTGCACCACATAGGCTGAATTTTCCGCCCCTACCCACCTCTCCCCTTTTCCTGTGGTTCTTCAAAATTTACCGGTCCTCTGTGTCCCACCTCACCCCCATATTTCATTTATCATCATCATTTCGTGTTCATTTTATCATCCTTTTCATGTTCATCGCCTGTAAATAACCTATATAGCGTTGCACGGGCGTAAAATACCAACTCACTCACTACACTAATTATGCGTTTTTTTACTTACCTTTACCCTAATTGAATAATTTTGTACTAACCCTAACCCTAAATGTATCTTTATATGCTAACCCCTAACCCTTACTGTGTGTTTTATACTAACCCTACCCTAATTATATGTTTTACACTAACATTAACCCTAATTATACGTTTTTGTACTAACCATTATCATAAATGTATATTTTGTACTATCCCCTACCACTAATTTTGTGTTTTCATCGACTATTACCATAATTGTATGATTTTGTAACCCTAACCCTAAGTGTATCTAAATATGCTTACCCCTAACCCTAATTGTGTGTTTAATACTAACCCTAAACCTAATTATATGTTTTACACTAACCCTAACACTAATTATATAATTTAAACTAACCCTAAAACTAATCATATAATTTACACTAACTTTAACCCTAATTATACGTTTTTGTACTAACCATTATTATAAATGTATTTTTTAAACTAACCCCTACCTTTTATTTTGTGTTTTCATCGTCTTTAAGCCTAATTGTATAATTTTGTATAACCTTAACTTTGTATAACCCTAACCCTAAATGTATCTTATATGCTATCCCCTTACCCTAATTGTGTGATTTATACTAATCATAACCCTAATATTTTGTTTTACACTAACCCTTACCCTAATTTTACGTTTTTGTACTAACCCTTTCCCGAATTGTATAAATTTGTACTTAACCTAAACCTAAATGTATCTTTTTATGCTAACACCTAACCCTAACTGTGTGTTTTATACTAACCCTAACCCTAATTATATGTTTTACACTAACCCCATCCCAAATTGTATGTTTTTTTTACTAACCCTGAACATTAATGTATCTTTTTGGTCCAACCCGCACCCTTAAGTTTTTGTTTTCACAGACCCTAACCGTAACTCGTATTGAACGTTTTTTGGTAATACATTTACCGGATCTGTATCTCTTTGTACCAACCCCTACCCCTTATTTTGTGTTTTCATCGACTATAACCCTAATTTCATCATTTTGTACTAACCCAAACCCTAAATGTATCTATATGCTTACCCCTAACCCTAATTGTGTGTTTTATACTAACCTTAACCCTAATTATACGTTTTTGTACTAACCCTTACCATAAATGTATTTTTTGTACTATCCCCTACCACTTAGTTTGTGTTTTCATCGACTATAACCCATATTGTATAATTTTGTACTAACCCTAACCTTAAATGTATCTTATATGCTAACCCCTAACCTTAATTGTGTGTTTTATACTAACCCTAACCCTAATAATATGTTTTACACTAACCCTCACCCTAATTATACGTTTTTGTACTAACCCTTTTCATAAATGTATCTTTGTACTAGCCCCTACCCCTTATTTTTTTTTTGATACGTCAAAAACATGGCCGCTGTTACTAAAAATAGAACAGGGGGGTCAAATACAGTTTTTTGCAAATAACCCAAAAACGGTGACAGATATCAAATATCAGATTTATATATATTCTGGCAGAATAAAGGTGATCAGCACCTCAAGATCTACCTGCCCTGAAATTTTCAAGAAGATCCAACAACTGATGTAGGAGTTTTTGCCCTTTTTCTGGATTTTTTTTTCAAAATTTTGGACTTATTTAGCCCTATATCTTAAAAACTATACAAGATATTTTAAAAATTTTAAATGCATATAATTAAGCACATTAAGATCTACATTTCATGTAATCATGTCAAAGCTGTGGAACCATTTCTTTAAGGACACCATTTTTCATTACTTTTTCCCTGAATTTCAAAGATTAACTTGTCTGACACCATACATCCAACTTCAACCAAACTTGGCACAGTTGTTTAATAGCATAAATGCTACAAGTGTATCGTTCAGTTTTTTGATTCGTCAAAAAATATGGCCGCCATGGCTAAAAATAGAACATAGGGGAAAATTGCAGTTTTTTGCTAATAGCTCAAAAATGGTTACAGATATCAAAATTCATATTGTAGACAAAAGTGATCAGCATCTCAAGATCTAACTGCTCTGAAAAATTTAAGAAGATCCAACAATTGATGTAGGAGTTATTGCCCTTTTTTCTGCATTTTTTTCAAAATTGTTCACTTATTTAGCCACATATCTTGACAACTATACAAGATATTTCAAAAATTTAAATTGCATATGATCAAGCACATCAAGATCTACATTTCATGTATTTGGGTCAAAGCTGTAGGACCATTTCTATTAGGAGTTATCGTCCTTAGAACAACACAATTTACCATTTTTCATTACTTTTCCCCTGTTTTTCAAAGATTAACTTGTCTGACACCGTAAGACCAACTGCATCTTAACTTGGCACACTTGTTAAATAGCTTATATGCTACAACTATATCGTTCATATTTTTGATTCGTAAAAAAACAAGGCTGCCATGGCTAAAAATAGAACATAGGGGGTAAATTTCATTTATACCTAACCTGGACCGAAGGGCCATTTGAGCAATTGCCATCACTTGGCGTCCGTCGTCATCGTCTGTCGTCTGTAAACAATTTTTCAAACTTCTTTTTCCCTGAAACTACTGAACAGATTCAAACCAAATTTGGTCTGGTGGTACGTTAAGGTATCCTGCACAAAACTTGCGTCGAGATTTTGATCGGTCAAAAAACATGGCCGCCGTTGCTAAAATAGACCAGAGAGGTCAGACTACTGTTTTTGGCTTGTAAATCAACAAGTATCTGATGCCTCCCTACTGCTTCAGCATCAAAAGTTCTACAAAAGTCTCCATTTGGTCCAAGTTGTCAGATGATTCCTTAGAGGAGTTACAGCCCCTCAAAGGTGAAAAATAGCGTTTTTTGTCATGTTTTAGCCCTAAAGTATGAGAACTTTTGCAGATAGAGAAAAGCTGTTGCTTCCTTAAATGTTCAGCTCATTTAGCTCTTCAAAAGTCTCCATAGGGTCGAAGTTGTCAGATGACCTCTTATAGGGGTTACGGCCCCTGAAATAATGTTTTTTCATGTTTTTGGCCTATGAAATGAAAATTATTGCAGAAAAAGAGAAGCTGTTGCTTGCTTGAATGTTCAGCTGATTTAACTGTACAAAAGTCTCCATAGGGTTGAAGTTGTCAGATCACCACTTATAGGGGTTACGGCCCCTAAAATGATGTTTTTTTCATGCTTTTGGCCTATAGAAAGAAAGCTATTGCACATAGAGAAAAGCTGTTGCTTGCTTAAATTTAGCTCTACAAAAGTCTCAATAGGATCGAAGTTGTCAGATGACCCTTAATAGGGGTTACAGCCCCTAAAATAACCTTTTTCATGTGTTTGCCCTACAGAATGAAAACTAAAGCAGATAGAGAAAAGCTGTTGCTTGCTTAAATGTTCAGTTTTTTTTTAGCTCTACTAAAGTCTTAATAGGATCGAAGTTGTCAGATGACCCTTAATAGGGGTAACGGTCCTTTAAACAACCTTTTTCATGTTTTTGGTCTTTAGAATAAAAACTATAGCAGATGAGGAAAGCTGTTGCTTACTTAAATGTTCAGCGCATTAAGCTCTACAAAAGTCTCCATGAGGTCAAAGTTGTCAGATGATCCCTTATAGGGGTTACGGCCCCTAAAATAATGGTTTTTCGTATTTTTGGCCTATAGAATGAAAACTATAGTAAATAAAGAAAAAAATGTTGCTTGCTTAAATGTTCAGCTCATTTAGCTCTACAAAATTTAGGGTTGACATCAAGACCAGATGAGCGATTTAGGCTCCTGGGAGCCTCTTGTTTTCTTATACATTCACTATTTAAAGCAGACATTTCACGAAGTTAACTTGACCAGACCTGTCATAATTATGTGACTGCTTTTAAAAGCAGACATGGAATTATGACTGCTTTTCAAGTTAAGTTGGTACCAGTCGCACGTCTGCTCAAAGCAGTCGCATGACCAGTCACAAGTGAACTTGATGTCTGCTTCTCAAGTTAACTTATCGTACAGGTTATGTGTGCACCCATCTGTAATCAACGTGGCTTAACGTTATATTTGATTATTGGCTGTATAAAATCACCTTTTTGTAAGTTTTTTGGCCTAGTGGTTAAAATCAATTTACGTAACACTGGGTCCGCGGCATTACATTTGGTGGCAGCGTTAGGATCGATAGATACAAAGTTCTTGTAGTTTTGTTAGAAAAACGTTGTTTTGATGTTGGTGTTGATGTCTCGAGAACTTTGGAGACGTTAAATTTAGTAGGATGACCATTTGATTTCAACAATTTAGAATTTTAAACTGAAAATTCAGACTTTGGTGCATCTCAAACACAGAAGTGTCTGTGCCGGAACCGGCTAACCTCGGGGAAAAGGCCAACAGCAGAGCCAACCATCACGGGATGATAAATGATAAAATAAAGAATTACATCAATGCTTATTATCATGGTTATAATTTCTTCAAAGACACATTTATAACTGTATACATTTATGACATTTGATCTTATAGTTACCCCCGGATAAATTTCGGGCTCGCTGTTCGTTATTGCATATAGCATAAAAAAGCATACAATAGGCGTTAGTGTAGGTATCAAAATATATTTAGGGTCAGGGTTAAAACAAAAACATATAATTAGGGTTAGGGTTAGTGAAAACGAAAAATTAGGATTAGAGGTTAGCATAAAACAGCATTCAATAAGCGTTAGGGTTGGTATCAATATATATTCAGGGTAAGGGTTATAACCAAAAAATATAATTAGGGTTAGGGTTAGTGAAACTGAAAAACTAGGGCTAGGGGTTAGCATAAAAAAGCATACAATAAGCGTTAGGGTTGGTATTAAAATAT
>CAXARO010000090.1:0-24690 GCA_963971305.1 Arcuatula senhousia | reverse complement strand
GAACCTGAATGATCAATCTCATAGTCCAGAGAAAATGACAAAAACGAATCAGTCATACCGGAGAATTGGTGGATCGCAATGGTCCTGACTTGGTACGGGCATTTCAAACGAAATGGTGGGTTAAACCAGGTTTTATGGCGCCAAACCTCCCTCTTCCATTGCGATCTTAGGATCCAGTAATGACCACAGAACACAACGCAGTTGTGAGACACAATAGGGATATTGAGGTGATCATCTCAGTACAGCAGACCAGTCAAACACTAATTAAAACAATTAACTATCATATCTTTTTATAACTCAGTTTTGACTTTTTCTACTAGTGGCTGATAACAAAGAAAGATTTTTTTAGTGATCGTATGAGACGTATTTTCTTATAGCCCTGCTCCAAAAGTCGGTCACGAAGAAATCGGTGTCTGATAAAAAAATCTGTGAAATGTGTGCAAGCTCTGGTATATCGAATAAGTTGTGAAATATAAACACCCTATGCAGGAGAAGTAGGTATATTGCTCTGTAGATTAGGAAAATTAATAATTTGAAAATTAAAATCGTCTCGTTTATCGTAAATTTTTGTACTCAGATGACCACCTGGGTCAAATTCGAGGTGCAAATCCTAGAAAGACGTGAAGCAATTAGATTCGGTGGTCTCTTTAATATATTTTTTTTGGTAAAAGATTAAGTATTTGTATTTTTATTATTCATTGCTTATTTTTCCTAAAAGTGCTTTAAACTAATTTTATCTGCTTCTTGGAAGAAGCAAAGGTGTTCTAAAGGGGTTATCAAACATCATGATACAGAATATACAAAGACAAAATTGGTAACAAAAAAAAATCATCACAACAAGAATACAAGAATACAAGAATACAAGTTTATTGACCAATTAAGGGCCCTCGAGGGGCAATGACATGACAAACAATTATGATTTAATGACATAGATAACATATAAATATTTGAACCTTTTAACTGGTGTAAAGTACATGAATTTATATAATCAGTCAAAATATAAAATAGTGGTGTAGAATAAAACATTTATATCAGCCTTGACTCCAAGAGGAACTTGCCAAAATTATTAAGTATGTTTATATTTTCACAATTGAGAATCCAGTATAATTTGTTAAATTGTGATAAGCTACTAAAGTTAAAGACATAGAACCTATCAATTTCGCATTTTTTTACATTGAATAAAAAGTACACATATTAAAAATATACCATCTAAAACTTACCATTACCAACATAAAAACTCAATGTTTTGCAGTTTTCTATACAATAATCTTATTTTAATTATTCGCGTTGATTAAGTATTGTCCAGCATAAATATTTACATTTGGTAAACTGGGTACTGTTAAACTGAGAAACGAAATGTAACCAAACGAGGCGAAGAGAAAACGAAATCAGTAAATTAAGAAAAACGACTGGTGTCGGCTAAAATCGATTCAGTTTTCTTTTTTAACAAGTTTTACTCGCATTTCGTTTCCTTTCTTTACAGATTTCGGCTGCTTATTTTACTGTTTACGTTTCCTTCTTTACCGATATCGTTTTTGTTCTGCTCCGTTTCGTTTGGTTACTTTTCGTTTCTTAGTTTACCGGTACCCGCAAGTGTTTACATTCTATAATTAGTTTGTCCTCTTTTTTGACACTGTGGTTTTTTATTCAGATTTCCGTCGAAAAGAATACTTTCTGTTAGGTTTTTTGAAAATTTAACAGTTTCTTCAAAGGTTTTACAATGTATTCTTCAAATAGTGTGAATTTCATTATTTTTTAAAAATTGCCAAAATGATAGGTTCTATGTCTTTAATATTAGATTCTTTAATTTTATTAGATAATATAATTCTGGACTTAGAGAATTTTAAGCATTGGTTAAAAAAATGTAATTCATCATCTACTTCTAAATTATTACACTCATCACAAATTCTATCTTCTAAAGGAGTTTTTGGTTTGGTATGTCTACCTGTCTCAATTTTTAATTAATGACAACTGATCTTGAATTTTGTGATAGACCTTCTGAGTTCTGAATCAGTTATAAGTTCTAGATATTTTTCAAATCCAAAGTTGGTTTTGATTTTCAGATAACAACAGAACAAACCACACCACAAAACAAAACAAAAACCACACACCTTACAGCTTTCAGTGTCGTGACGTAAAGTCGACACGAGAGTGAACTCAGGTGCTCCGGTAGAGTAAGCAGTGCCTGCTTGCTTTAGCACACCTATTATGTTGCAAAAGATGGATTAAATGTTGGTTAAATACGGAAAGGGTGACTTTACAAAAGTCTATGTCAAGCCAACATCTGTGCTCATCCGAGAGATAGATATCCTGTATTTGTCAACAGGCTCGTGATATATTCTTTAAAATTTCTTGAGTAATGACAACAACCTGGGAGCAACGTACCCCTGTGTTGACAATTTACTTGTCAGTCGTGTAGTTCTATCAAGGAAGTTGTTATACTCCCAACCTGCTCTGGAATAACAAATCAATTGTGAGATGCAAATTCCATATGCTGGAGTGGAGTAAAAGTTGCTAACTAAAAATGGAAAGTTAACTACCGGAAAGTAGAAGATATCACGTTTGTCTTAGAGCTTTTTACAAAACCTTCTTAGTGTGTCAATTTCGAGAAAAAATCCAAATAAGAAGCGAACCTCCTTGGATATGTAGTGTCCATTTTCTAGTTCCTTCGGATATATGAGATATATAAATAGTCTCCAAATTGAGAATTGTTTATTGAAAGAATATCATCAATATAACGAGATTTGAAATTTTAGGATAAAGCAAGCCTGTGGTCCTTTTTGTCTAGCAGTGATTGTAAGAAGTCCGTTTTATAAGAATGAAGAAACAAATCGGCAAGCAATGGTGCACAATTTGTACCCATTGGGATGCCTGTTGTCTGCTGAAAAACACTTGGTCGATAAGAAAACTGAGCATTTTTATTATTCTATTTTCTGTAAATTTGTTTTTCTTACTAGACTATTCGATGGAAAATAAGTCTTTTTATAATCGAATACTTCTACCTGAGTTTTCCGTTCTTTTTGAAATAGGTTCGTTTAATCAACTGTACCAGACGAGATGTAAATTGTGAATGAGAAGTTGAAGTATATAATGTAAAAAAACAAACGTTTTTATGCTGTTACAAAATTAAAATGGTTCAGACAGGAAAATTTCCATCATTTCTTTTTAATTTATGAGAATCCACATTTGATATACGCCATTTCTAGAGTAACAAATTCTTTTGATTGAAGGCTTGATTTTATTGCCGTCAATATTAATGTTAACAAAACTGCAGGAAGTTTAGTTGTACATTCGGATGACCCAGCAGTTAAACGGTGTCCGTGTGGCGTTTCATGTAACTTTGGAATCCAAAATAAAAATGACAACAAAGTTCCAGAAAATAAAACTTGCAACGCCTGACGCGCGTTTCGTAGACTCATCAGAGGCGCTTTACCAAATATATTGAAAATGCCAAACACTATATGGTTATGAAGAGCATAGAACAATCAAACCAAAAAGGATGGAACGTCATAGTTCTTTTTGTCAACCGAAATGCAAAAGGAAGAAATAACAGAATTATTTAGTTCTGCCAATCGTGTAAAGTGTGGAGAAATGGAAAGTTTTGATGCTGTTATAAGAGGAAACTGATTTGGTATCTTTACAAATTCTTTTGAACTTTCAGGATCCACATTTGATTGACACAATTTCTAGAAAAACAACAATTGTACTATTTCTAGAGGCCGAATTTTATTGCCGTACGTATTGAAGTCAACGGAACTGAAATAGGTTAAATGGTACATTTTGATGCCTCGGCAATGAAGCGCTGTCTGCATGGATTTTTATGTAATTTAGGAATTCAATGAAGGGATGGAATCTCATCATTGTTTGCACCAACAAAAAGGCCGTAGGAGGAAATGAAAGATTTATGACTGTAAATAATTTCCTCCTTAGACAGTGTTGTAGGTGTGTAGGTAGTGCTATTGCTAGTCCAACCAAAACCTAATTTAGATGTCAAACAGACAATATAATGTTTCTTGCACACGCAAATTATGTTATTTTGTGCATTGCCTGCAGGTACAACAACATATCTGTCATGTCAGGTGGACATTTTTTTGGGAACATACCTCGGCATTTCGTGAAAATTTTAATTTAACGATACAGGTATATACAAACCAAATTTTCTCGTACCCAGCATTTTTGTTTCACATTTCTTAACCTTCTTAACAATTTATCAGTAACGCCCTTTTCAAACATCACTGCTTTGTTATGGCAAATTATATTTAAATACTATACCAAAGACGGGCATAAAACGGTTAATTTGGTTATGCTGTATATTGATATTTCAATTCTTGATTCACTAGTAAAGGGTTTTGATACATGTATATAAATATCTGCATTTGAACTGATTGTAAATTCTCCAGTGGTTCTTCACCTATGTTATAGTATATAAATGGAATAACTTACAAAAAGAAATTATTATTCACAAGGAAATAACAGTTTAATTCTAAGCAAAACCGAGGTTTAAAGATAAAAAAAAAAAGCAACTCATCAGAGGCGCTCTACCAAAAATATTGAAAATACCAAGCACTATATGATTATGAAGAGCATAGAACATTAAAACAAAAATATCAAACCGGGAAACCAAATTATTACTAAGATGATCAACCTATGTCTGGGGTACGAAGAGCCTTAGTGTTTAGACAATTTTGAAATTTAAACGGGTAATTTAAAGCTTTGATGTGTTCTCCAACACAAAACTGTTGGAGCCGGAGCGGGCTAACATCGGGGAATTAAGACTCCACCAGCAGTGCTAACCTTCACGTGTGTTCGAAATACAAATGACAACAAAGTTCCAGACAATAAATTTTGCTACGCCTGACGCGCGTTTCGTCTATTCAAGACTCATCCAAGGCGCTCTACCAAAAATATTGAGAATGCCAAACACTATATGATTATGAAGAGCATAGAACATTAAACCAAAATTATCAAACTGGGAAACCAAATTATTACTAAGATGATCAACCTATGTCTGGGGTAGGAAGAACCTTAGGGTTTAGACAATTTTGAAATTTAATTAAAACGGAACAATATCATAATCATTTATCAGATTTTTTTTCATTTAACATTGTATGACCTTACCGAATATACGATATTGAGAAGTCCGTCTTAAGAGGCTTTCCTACGTTGAGTCATGTTTTCGAAGGTCTCTCAATTTGGGATACTCCGTAATTTTTCTCCTTACTTTAGGACACCTGACGTTCCTAATGTATCTCAACCCTATTAATGATCTAAATTATTAATTCTTAAAAACGAATCTAGATGAAATGATGTCATACCTATGCAAGAAACACCAATATTTTGGCAGGAAAAGATTTTCAAGGATTTATATTATTAAATCAAATTAATTAAAAATATTATATAGGAGTATATGTATGTATAGTCGAAAAAAATCTTGAGATTCTGATTCTGCCAGTGCTTTTCCCACAGAGCGACAAAGTGTGTACCCTAGGTGGGTGAATAGGATGACCCTCGTCCGCGGGAGTTGTCAGGTCTATAATACGGAAATCCTGATCATGACCACTGACCATTGTAAGCCAACGTTTGTTGAGAGTGTCACACTTCATGCACGTAAAAGACCCCTTTGTTGACCGCCAAGAGGAGCATCAAATAGGGTAAATTTTTTTACTCACCTCTCCCATTTTCCTGTGGTCTTCAAAATTTGATATCCCCCTTTCTCATTATTATTTGATGTTCATTTTATCGTCTTTTTCATGTTCATCGCTTTTAAATAACCTTTATAGCGTCGCTTAAAACACCAACTCACTCTTCTGATGTTCACAGTTTTAATTTCTTAATAAAAACCAACACAAGTAATAATTGGATATTTATTGAAATGCATAGTCGTGCCTTTGATATAAACAGGTGTGTAAAATATTTGACATAGCCAGTAGGCAGCAATACTAATATTCTCAACTCCTATACACTTAAAAAGCTGAACTATGCAAATATATTATAAAATTGATGTACAATGTAACAATCCACATAGATAATGAGACACCCTAAGTCTCTTACTACAACATAGTACGTTGTCTAGATAAGATAGCCCAACTAATCTTTTCGGAAGTATCTTCTAACCTCTAGCAACAACACCCATTCTCATCAACCATAGGAAACCAACCACATCTTGTGTACCGCACTTGTACCATAGTAAAATAACTGCTAAATGATAATGCAAAAATGCATTTAACCAATATACAATGTGTAAGCAATATGCAAATTCCTATTCAAAAATGATATTATTCTATAACTTACTGCTCAATGTTCATGACACAATAAAAATAATGATTATTCTGAAAAATCTATTCTTAATGAAAGTATAAAAATGGAAATCTCTGAAAATTCGACTTAATCAAAAATGCAGTTAGAGAATCTGAACATCAAATCTAACATATATACATGTGATCACATAGAAATAAAAAGCGCTATCAAATATGAAATACAAATGACAACAAAGTTCCAGACAATAAATTTTGCTACGCCTGACGCGCGTTTCGTCTAATTAGTTCGCCAAAATATGATGAGTGCACCATCATTTTGTTCCCCATCTTGGAATACTACCTTACGACCAAGTGTCATCTCAATCCCCACAATGGCCACCAAAAATGAAACAGGAGGGTCGAATGCGCCACGCCAGGTGTGCTACATCGTCCCCTCGTGTCGGGCAATCTGTCGTGTACGGTTCGTCCACAGGGAGTGAGCTTAGGCAGAAGGCAATAATCCAATGTTCAGATACTTTATTATCAAATACCTAAAGATTACTTACAGTATAACTAATGAGTGGTGGCGAATATCAATTTTAATGTCACGAGTCTCGAATAACGCCAGGATTCAACAAGTGCGCGGAACTTGTTCCGCGCACCGAGTTGAATCTCCTAGCGTTATTCGACACGAGTGACATTAAAATTGATATTCGTCACCCCGAATTAGTAATACTATAGATAATTTGGAAAAACGTGACTAATAGATCATCAAATAATGAAATCGGAATAAATTATTGATTAATGAATTGTGTATTGCGCACTAATCTAAGCTACGTATTTTTCGCGGGAAACTTCACGAGGGTTAGATAAATTCGCACGCGAGTTAGATAAATCCTGTAATTAACTCCGTGTAAATCTAGAAATTTATTTAACTCGGAAATCACGATCTTTCACCTATATCTATATAATAAAAATTGTTAATACAACAATGTTGCCACAAACATAATTTATAAGGCCGCTTGATAACTTTCGAGAAAATCTGACACCCGTTGAAGGCCTACATATCGGGACAAATTAGTTTTCCCATGGTTTAATTCGAACCCAGTGCAAAACATAAATTTAACATTTCAATTGTTCATAAGTAGAATTCTCCATGGTATAGAAGTTCCAAAAACACGGCAAAAGTCCATCACATTCAGCATCTTCACAGCTGGTAATTGTCCTCAAATTAAAGTAAAATAATGTTTAAATGTCTTTATAATCCTTCCTTGTAGTCGTATTCCACGGAAACGTTGATATATCACAAAAGTTTCTGATTCAAGGGAAATCATCACTAATATTATTTCATCCCCGTTACACAAATATTGTTTTAAAGCTTTATTCGAAAAAAATCTCTGCAAGTGCTCAGCTGACGTCGCTTTCGGATGGGAAAGGTAAACAGTTGATTGGCTTAGATTAGCATGTGGTATTTTAACGTCTTTATCGGAAAAAGCGTTTTACTTAACTAAAAAGGGGTAATCTAGTAATGTAATGAATCTGCATTCCGTATTAGACACGACAAGACAAGACAAGACAATCTTTATTGGCTTACAGCACCCTTTCGGGTCATAATTACAAGGTTTATAAAAACCAATCATAAATTTACAATAATTAGATTCATTACATTGATTAAGTGCAAGTGCATAAAAAATGAGATAAGTCAGGTTCTAATAATAAAGAAGAAGGGGAAAAAAGTAATCATGACCAACCATGGACATATTAATTCCACAGCCACACTGTTCATTATATTTTTCTAATTATTACAGATTTTAGTTAGTAATTAATGATTAGTATTTGTAAGCTCTTCGAGAAATTTGCATACTATTTCTAAAATATCTGTGTCTTCCGAACTCATCAACCAGATAAATCTGGGTAGCTTATCTAAGGATGAAATTTTTTTATTTATTCTTTTAATTGTATTTAAATGTTTATTTCTTATATCATCTAGCTTTGGACATTGAAGAAGAAAATTAATTTCATCTTCAACTTCAATGTCACAAAGTTTACAAGTTCTTTCTTCAAGTGGTATTCTAAGCTGTCTCCCCTTTTCAATTTCTAGGTTATGACAACTGATACGAAATTTACAAAATATATCTCTTTCTTTTTTAGTTAGATTGAGCAAATACGTCTCTATTTAAAGTTTGTTTTGAAAAGTCTATATGTTCTTAATTTGTTTCCATTTATATTATTAGTTCTTTAATCTTCAAATATACTGTTGTACCATAAAGTTTCGTAGTATGAACACATTTTCTTTAATATTGTCTTTTTGAATGTTGATTTATTTGTTTTATTACTTGGTAATGACAACTGGAAAAAATCTATAATACTTTTTGTAAAGCCAACCCACGAGATTTTACCCAGCTGATGAAGTTCGGAAGATTCTTTGTATGTGTTTGAAAGTAGTATATCCTCAGTTCTACTTATTATATTGTAAAACTTGATAACATTGAAAAATATTTCTATAATTAAAGGAAATCTTCCTAATTCTCCCATAGTAGCTAGGTTTGATGCTTTTTTGTTTATATCTAAGATATATTTACACATTTTTACATGTAACTTTTCACATTTATTGTTATTGGACAGGTGTAGAAAGTATTTAATTTTATTTTCATTATTTAAAAGGTTATTATAGTTTTTTGCAAAACTCCGTATTTCACTACCATACAGTAAAACAGGTTTCACTGTATGGTCATATATATATGAAGAAATGTCTTAATGTTTGGTTTTTCACTTCCAAAGGTTTTACAAAGTTTAAAATATGCTTTAAGTCCTTTACTATATAGAAGGTTTTGTGCTTGGGAAAAAGACCCTGAGCATTGAAATGGAACTCCTAAGTATGTATAACTTTGAACATTTTCAAGTTTTTCTTTATTACAATAAAATTCTGATTTATCGATTTTGCCAACCTTATTAAAGACTATGCATTTGCTTTTTGGTGAATTTATTTCTAAACCCCATTTTTTGCAATAGTTTCCTAGAATGTCAAGAGAGTTTTGAAGTCCTTTAGATGATTTTGAGAGTAAAACTAAATCATCAGCATAGAGTAGACAGTTAAGGTTGAGGTCTCTAAGTGTTACACTATGTTCTTTATTTTCAAGTTCCTGTGGGAGATCATTTGTAAACAATTTAAAAAGAGTGGGGCTTAGGTTATCTCCTTGTCACACACCTACAAATGAGTTGAATGTTGGTGTCAATCCTTTTTTTAGTTTAACACTAAGTTTAGTTTTGCTGTACATGTCCTTTATAACATTATAAAATAAATTGCTTATTCCATTTTTACGTAATTTATAGAATAGTCCTTTGGTCCAAACAAGATCAAAGGCTTTTCTAAAGTCAATAAAACATGTATATAACTTTTTGGAGCCTTTATCTACATATTTGTCTATAAGAGTTTTTAATACAAACATGTGATCAGTTGTTCTTTTATTTTTTGAAAAACCAATCTGTTCAAGTCTTGAGATTTTATGCTCTTCTAAAAAACAGTTTATTCTTTTATTTATAATTTTTGTGAATAGCTTTGCTAAGCAACTGCTGACAGTTATGCCTCTGTAATTATTAGGATCTGAGCGTGACCCTTTTTTATATATTGGTGTAATAAAGCTACTAGCCCAACAATCTGGAAATTTACCAGTTGTTAGCACAGTGTTAAAGATATTAGACAAGCATTTCAATAAAATGTGTTTAGAACATTTAATCATTTCATTTAAGATTAAATCAAGCCCACAGCTTTTATTGTTTTTTAAAAGTGATATGTTATCAAGAATTTCTTTATCGGTGATTTTAAAATCAAGTTCATTAAAAATGTTGGTATTTTCCAACTTTTTAAGTTTTTCATCAATATTTAGAAATTCACCTTGAGATGGAGAGTTCAAGTTACTAAAACAGTTAAACCATTCATATCCAGAAATCTATATATCAATTTGCTAATTAGCATTTTATAAAATCAGGAACGTTTACGGTCATAATTTTTAGTATAGGAGCAAAGGGATATTATTTCTATATTAAATAAATTTCAATAAAAATATCTTGCACACAGACTAACACAGGTTGCGGGGGTTGATTTTGGAAGTACACGTCAGTTGCATAAAATATTAAGACACCACTGGTAATTGGGCTTTAAAATTTCAAGGTTCCTCAGCAATGTAAAAATATGAGGCGTGGGGTCCTTCATGAGCTATATAAAATATGGCTGATAATTGCACAAAATGAAGAAATTTCGGTTTTGGATACATTTTTGCAGGTAATAAACAAAATGTAAACAGATTGCGGGGGTCGAATTCTATGCATCAAACAGCAAATAATTAGACAAAACAAACCATATAACAATAGCTAATAAACTCTAGGTTCCCACGAAGCACAAAGGTGGTCAAATTCAAGTCGTCGGTTCATTCAGACGTCCAATTTGCATCAAACTTTATTCAAAATCTTTGTTTTTATCCGCCAAAGAAACTTTGAGGAAGTCAATTTATTATTATAAACAATATCAGTTACGGGGAACACCCTAAAATATTCCGGATTTCTAAAAGTTATAAAAGCATGTTCCCGTTACTAATTAAACAAGTTTTTATCACGTGACCAGTAATCTAATTTGCATACATGAATATTAATGAGGAAAAGTGGTATTCATTTCTGGCTATGTCTTCATTGTCTATCTCATTATCTGTATTATCTCTATTTTCTGTTTGTTTCAATTTATCTAGTAATTTCCAATATGCTTTAGGATCCTTATCATAAAGAAAATCCAATTGTTCAATTATATTTTGTTTAATTTCTTTCTTTGAGTTTTCCTTGCTTTCCTAAAAGTCTTAAGACAACTAAAGAATGAAGAACTGACTTGTGGGTCTTTACTATAAATTCTTAGTAGTTTAGCTTTATCATTTCGGGATTTTTGAAGATTTCTTAGAGACCAGTTGGCACTTGTATCCTGCATACAAGTTCTAGGTTTTTTTCATATTTTTCTTATGTTTTATTGGTTTTTTAGCTAACACTTTCTCGCTTACTCTTAGAATTAATGAGTTAAAGTCATTTACTAATTATTTGAGTCTGAATCAGTACTATTTTCAATTTCTTTTATCTGAGCTTTATATTTATCACTTGTAAGAGTTTCAATAAAATCTATGGAAGACGACTGTTTCCATTTGTATTGGACAGGAAGAGGATGTAGTTTGATGTCTGATATATCATTTAAAGTACAATTTACTCTTTGACAATGATCTGACAAATCACCATAAAGGTCTTCAACATTAAAATAAGCAATAATTGCTGATGTTATAAAATAATCTACAACACTACTACCCCTTACAGTGTGGCATGTGGCACTCCCCTTTGTTTACATTCCCCATTTAAGTAAATAAAAGGTCAGAGAGTAGGATAAAGTACGTATTGTTCATAGTTAATTAATAAAGGTAACAACAACATTACCGAACTGGGATGATTAATGGTTTAGTTAATAAGTAATATTGTTAGGAATAATTTGTTCTAGTTAGGTTTTTATTAGGATATAGTAATTAAGGGATGATGTTTATTCTATTGATGCAAAGATATTAGGGACCGGTCAAAATTTATCGAGGCATGGGACTGGAGCAGATAGAATTCTGACATGAAAAAATCTCATGGTCCCATGGTTAATTGTGTATTAAAAATATTGGTCCAATGCATTTCCATAACGAAAAATTACATATCCCATGCAAATTGAACATATGACCAAGGGTAAAATGTACTGCATTGAAACAATAAACAAGTACAATGTGTATAATAACAATATTTAAACAAATTTGAAAATTATTTCATATAGTGTTGGAGAAAAAAGTATATGTCACATTCCTATCAATTTGAAAAAAAAAATGGTCCCACTCCTTTGAACGTTAAAAAAAGTACTTGTCCCACTATCATTTGCTCCGGTCCCATGTTTTAATAAATTTTGACCGGCCCCTTAATTGTACTCTCGTTTTCAAGAACTTTTCTTAGTTATTTTCTGAAGTCGCCACCCCTAGTAAGGTGGATTCACGACGATCAGGAAAGTCCAGTGAAAGATTCACGTAAAGGATCGTAAAGTTGTATTTGGTAAGACAATTCAGTTTTGTCGGGTTAAATGAAAAAGTAAGGGAGCAACCATTTGATTTTTATGGGGGGGGGGGGGGGGCTATTGATATTTTCTTCGTCCTGCCTTTTTATTTCCGGAAAAAGCTGAGCCTGTTTTTTTTTTGCGCGCCTGCGCACGCGATTTTTTTAAAGCAACTTTCATTTTATAACCCAACAAGAGGCTCCCAGGAGCCTGAATCGCTCACCTGGTCTTGATGTCAACCCTATGAAGACTTTTGTATTGCTAAATGAGCTGAATGTTTATAAGCATGAAAAATCTTTTCTCTATTTGCAATTGCTTTCATTCTAAAATATCAAAAAACACTAAGGGGTTGTAACCCCTATAAGGGGTTATCAGACAACTTCAACCCTATGGGGACTTTTGTAGAGCTAAATGAGCTGAACATTTAAGCAAGCAACAGCTTTTCTCTATCTGCAATAGTTTTCATTCTTTAAGCCAAAAACAGTACTTTTGCCTTTAAGGGGCTGTAACCCCTATAAGGGGTCATCTGACAACTTTGACCCTATAAAGACTTTTGCAGAGCTTAATGAGCTGAACATTTTAGCAAGCAACAGCTTTTCTCTATCTGCAATAATTCCATTCTATAGGCCAAAAACACTATTTTTCGCCTTTAAGGGGCTGTAACCCCTATAAGGGATCATCTGACAACTTTGACTTAATGTAGAATTTGTAGAGCTAAACGAGCTGAACATTTAAGCAAGCAACAGCTTATCTCTATCTACAATAGTTTTCATTCTATAGGCCAAAAACATGCAAAAACGCTATTTTTCACCTTTAAGGGGCTGTAACCCCTATTAGGGATCATTTGACAACTTTGACCTTATGGAGACTTTTGTAGAGCTAAATGAGCTGAACATTTAAGCAAGCAACAGCTTTTCTCTATTTGCAATAGTTTTCATTCTATAGGCAAAAAACACTATTTGTTTGCCTTTAAGGGGCTGTAACCCCTATAAGGGGTCATCTGACAACTTCGACCCTATGGAGACTTTTGTAGAGCTAAATGAGCTGAACATTTAAGCAAGCAATAGCTTTTCTCTATTTACAATAGTTTTCATTCTATGGGCCAAAAACATGCAAAAACGCTATTTTTCACCTTTAAGGGGCTGTAACCCTTATAAGGGATCATCTGACAACTTCGACCAAATGGAGACTTTTGTAGAACTTTTGATGCTGAAGCAGCAGCGTGGCATCAGATTTCATCTATCTCTTATACTTTTTAATTTACAAGCCAAAAACAGTAGTCTCACCCCCCTGGTCTATTTTTAGTAACAGTGGCCATGTTTTTTGACGGATCAAAAATTGAAACACAAGTTTGGTGCAGGACACCCTAAGGATCATTCATACCAAGTTTCATTAAATTCTGTTCTGTAGTTTCAGAGGAGAAGATTTTTGAAAAAATGTTAACAGACGACGACGACGACAGACGACGACGACAGACGACGACGACGACGGATGCCAAGTGATGGTAATAGCTCACCTGGACCTTCGGTCCAGGTGAGCTAAAAATACTATCCTGCCTTTTTTTACTCGAAGCACTGTCCTGCCTTTTTATTTCTTGAATTTTGCCATTCTGCCTTTTTTTTTCAAATTTCACCATAGCCCCCCTCCTAAACAACTTTCTTTTGTTGCAAAATTAATGTCTTTCGAAAGGTAAATGATCAATTTACGTGCACATATTAATCAGAAATAACGGTCGACACCACTTTTGGTTAAACCTACATATATTTGCCTATAATATGAAGACAAAAGAAGAAAACTTTTGTTATTTACCTTTTTACCGATTGAATTGTTGAATATTTGACTACTACTTCTTGTATAAGTCCTCCTTTAGAAAAATAAAATCCCATTATAATGATAAAAATTGACATCTGTCGTACTTGTATTACATGTAGAATAAGGTTGATAAATATCATCAGTGTAAGTAAACAAGATATAAACTAAATAAACCTTATAGATGAACTGTCAATCATTTATTTATTAATTTATTTATTAATGCAACTATTGACTAGTACAGTCATGGCATACAGTACAAAACAATGACAATGCCATACATGGATAATAACAAATTGACATACATTTGTAAATAATATGAAACAAACATATAGTTGGTACTATATACATTTTATATTCAATAATGGAACAATATCACAGACAGCGTTGACAAATGTCAAGACTACCTATGGTCTCCCTTCCTCAGTTCTAATGACCGATCTATAAAAGAGACAACAATCCCAATTTCTTCAGGTGTTGACGGGTTTAAAATTTTTGTTAGTTTTTCATAATTGCCATATATCCATTTGTATAACTTTAAGAAGATCAAAATTTGGATACCAATCTAAAAGGTTTTTTAGAAATGCATCCCTTTCTTTTTTGTTAATTATACAGTTTAAAAAGAAATGCTGCTCATCATCTAAAGCATTACAGGTTTCGCATAGTCTCAAATGTCTGGGAATTTTTAGATATCTACCAGTTTTAATAAATAATTGATGGTCACTAATTCCAAACTTTGTTATGTTTTGACGTACTTTTCTATTTGGATGTTTTAAGTAAAACTCCATTTGATTTTTTGTAACTTTAATACTTTTATATAAGAACAACTTATTGTCTTCTGTTAAATTTTCTATTTTGCTAATAGTTATTTTTTTATGTTATTCAGTCACATTGTCTTTAATTATTTTTTTTAACATGACCTAATTTCTTAATTGGATACCAGTTTGCTAACTGGTGTTTTTGTATATTAGTTTCTTCCAAAATATTTTTTGCAAAAGTGTTCCAAGAATATGTCCCCTCCAGATCTAGCTTTTCTGTTAGTTGAAAAGCTTCCTTTAGTATTGGATTAATATTACTGCTATAGAGTCAATCATTCCAAGTTAAAGTTCACCATTGTGACATTTTGTAAATACACTGCAGAATTCACGCCATAGCACAAAGATGCAAAATTTGCATTTTTTAATATAAGGTATTTGTATAACTTTAACAGATTTTATTCAAATAAGAACAAAAACAAATTTACTTTTTAAATACAGTTTACCAAATAAATATCGAGTTTAAATGATCAACCTCAATGTATGATAAACGGACAATTTTAGTGAGCGCGTATTTCCAAATTGAATGAGATTAGAGACCACATAAAAGTATTTTAGTGGTACTGTGCAGATAAGAAAAATACTAGTATATGAAATTTCTGATGTGTTCACTCATTCTTTTCGACAAGTTTTCATTGTTTGTCTTTTCTCTTTGACATTTGAGAACGATCCTCCATATTCGGTAGTTTGTGATCTAACATAACTTATACAATACAATACAATATTTATTTGTTTAAACACATTTACAATAAATGGTTATAACACAAGTTTATAACAAACGAAAAGTTAAATCAGTGTACAATACTGTTAATGATAACAAATTCACAAATAGTAGATTGAAACTTATTATTTCAGGTTTCTGAAGTGCCGGTGACATTTGGAACAACTTGACATTTATTAATATATTCAATTAGAGATTTAAGTAAAATCAGAGATTTACTATTAAGAACCAAAAACAAGTTGTTTTTAGTTATATGTAAAAAAAAAAACAGAAATGGTTTTAATATCCAAAATTATTAGCATCTGCCCAGTAATTAAACTGTGACCAAATTTTTGTGACTCCAAATGACACTGCAAAACGACGGACAGTGCCATATTGACAACTTACATGTAAGCATTTGTTATGCTATAAATATTTATGTTGGTTCAAAGCGGCATACGTCAGTACAGTCTTCAGATCGATTTAATTGATTTTATCAATACCAATAAATGGTGACCTCCCCTTAACCAGTTTATCCTCAATGGGCCTTGAAAAAGGAGATTAGATTTGATGGTTTGTCTAGGATTTTTGATAAGGGATAGGTTTTACCCGGCCACATTTGATATGCACCTGTCCTAAGCCAAAAATAATCGACAAATCTTTTGATGTACTTGTCTTTTCTTGTGTTTTTGATTTTGTGTGTTCCTTGTTTAAGAGGCCGTGGCCTACATTGTATCTGTGATTATTTAAGGTGTAGACCGTGGGCCAATTGCAGAACTGCGAGCAGTGCCTACTCGCCTCGTAATAGGCTGTTGGCGGTTGTCCATGTTTTTTTTTTCTAAATTGGCGGTTGTTGTGTGAGCTGCGGCGCTAACACCTATTCCACATCTCACTTTTTTCTATTTTGTTGTTTTCAATTCTAGTTGTGCCTTATATAAAACGGGAAAAACCCTTTTATAGCCTTCCATATAAACCCATATGTAAGTACATTTAATAAAAAAAATAATAAAAAATATCAGAACATGTTGGTCAAGCTAGAAATTGTAGATATTAGTGTGAATTGAAAAGACTCATCAACTCTGATCAAATGCAAAATTTTCGTATCATTTTTGAGTGACGACAGGATAACCGGGAGCATCGTAAGCTTGTTTTAAAAATTAACCTGCTAAACGTGATTTACCTGGTAAACGTGACTTAACAATAAGTCATAATTCACACCACAAGCTATGGAAGATGAAAAGGCTACCAATGGGACATCCAAATCTCAAAAGACCGAAAGTGCAAAAACAGAACCAGTAAACAAGAACGAAAACAGAACGAAGAAACGGACAACATAAAACACATAAGTAGTTTACGATTGCAACGTTGCAGTCATCAGGTTTGTTAGAAGGCTTTTTCGTAAATCTTCGAAAATATTCCCTGAGTGTTTATTTCGAAATGTAGATCCAAATATGAAATATGACTTTCTAGATTCCTTTGTGTCCTTTATCTCAAGTACCTGAGAATATATGAGATTGAGAGAGTCACGCAATCGAGAATTGTTCAGTAACAGGACATCATCAATAAAACGGAAAGTAAGGTTTAAAGAGAGATAGTCTCCGATTTGTTTGTCAAGAAGTGATTGTAAGAAGTCTGCTTAGTAGACATTTTCACTGTAAGCCGAAACCGAATCCGAAACCGAAATCGAAACCGAAACCAAATGTATGGAACGCAAATACTGTGTCATTATCATAATTTGCTACTTTGAGATGTCCAAAGAACGTTTTTCTTGTGGTTTATTCATTATGCTTTTTGTTTAGTCATTATAATATATAATATAATATATTATATACCCATTATGATATGGGCTTGTGTACTGAAATGACCCATTTGAAAGTCTGAAAAAGCAATGGTGAAATCAGTAACACGAATGAGTATAACACGAAGAATCAGGTAACGAAAAAAACAACCACCTAACATCAATCAGCATCGTATTTCAAGTCGTTTACAATGATTTGTGTTGGTTTTTTTATCTTTGTTAATTTATAAAGTTTGTTACTACATGTAAAAATGCATCATATTCAGTCTTTTATGATGCAGATGCATAGCACTGTTTTGGACATAGAAAAATTATGTAATAATCAGAGCTACTGTTAATCAAATCTGTATTTAATTTGTAAACGATTTTTTTCGTGTCATTCTAAGTCTTTGTGTTTGTTTTTGTTTGCTACAATGTGTACTCCATGTCATTCGACAATTATGAGCCTGATACTTCCGATCGATTTTCCTTACATGTAGCAGCAATGAACTCAACTTGTTTGTCAATGGCCTTGTTGCTTTAGATAATAGTAGTTGATACGTTTTTACTTTTCGATTCAATTTTGATGATGATAACTTTTATCTAGATTTTATAAAAAAATGTTTGTTGCCACTTCTCTGCAACATCCTAGTCTTCTTGTCTGAAATACTTAGTTCTTGGGATTGCTCTGTGCATTAATGTGTTAAGTAAAAACGAATATCCCAATATGTGTACTTTTATTGGATGTCTTTTGTATATGCCATGTATAACAAAGGTCTAATCACAGTGCATTGTGGAACACCTATGAGTGCATGGTTCTATTTGACTCGGGGTCGATTCTCCACGCTAAATAGTTCCGTTATTAATTTTATATATCCCCCGTTTAAAATCTGTTGATGAAATAGGGGCACTTTTATGTTATATGTTTTAATCTTGAATGTCTTTATCATTATCCGATTTTGAATGGCAAGAATTGACAGTACCTTTGTCAGAAGAAGCAAAGAGGCCCAATGGGGCATTCGAGTGTCAAAAGTCCGGAAAGGCAACGACAAAATCGGTAAACACGAACAAGAACAGCATGAGGAAACACAAAACACATAGTCAACTGAACAGAAATGAACAACGCGGACTTAAGTCGTAACAAGAATAAACTCAGGTGCTCTGGAAGAATAAGAGGTTCCTGTCTGCTATAGCACACCCGCTCCGCTGAACCTTGTCAAATCCGATAAAGGAAGACAAAACAAAACTGTGACAAACCAAAATCTGCACACATCTGAGGGATAGAAATCCTATTTTGTCAACAAGTACGTGGTATCTACCACAAAATGTTTTGATTGAAGACAGCAACCGAGAAGCGACATTATCCTATGTTATTAATTTCTGTGTCAAATGTGACGCTCTGCTAGGGAAATCGATGTAATTTCTGCAAGCTCTGGAGTAACAAATCAATTGTGATACGAAATTCCATAAGATGGAGCGGACGGAAATTTGATTGTTGAACAAGGAAATGACACAAGAGACACTGACGGGCTAACAGAGAAATAAGGCTTCATTGGGCACCAAGAAGATGCATTGACATACAGATTGATGCATGAAATTAACTTTGATGATCAATCTTATATGTCGAAAAAAAAGACAATCAGGCAAATTCCACCGGAGAAACTGAAAATTGCAGCAGTCCTGACTTGATATAGAAATCTAATTATAACGAATGATGTATAAAACCAAGTTTTATTGCGTCAACATTTTTCTTCCCTATTGTTCGAAGGGCCCAGAAGTATAAACACAGAACACAACACTACCATAAGATACAAAAGACAGTGAAGATTATCACCTAAGAACAGTGAACAGCCAAAACTAATTAGACCAATCAGGGGTCATTTAATCAGACAAGATTTTGAATTTGTATACCAATGTAAGATATTGAAATACAAATGACAACAAAGTTCCAGACAATAAATTTTGCTACGCCTGACGCGCGTTTCGTCTATTCAAGACACATCAGAGGCGCTCTACCAAAAATATTGAAAATGCCAAACACTGTAAGGAAACCGTTTTGGAGGCCATTACATTATTTGCAGTCAACTGTAAGAAGATAATTGAACTATTCATCAGAATTCTCGAAAGGTAACCGCTAATACACCAACATAAGAGCTGAATTAGAATGCTGACACTCGACGAGTAAACATATGCACAAATAAATTCGACTTTTAAAGTTTAACAGTTAACATTTTATCGGACATTCAAAGTTTTAAAAAAAATGTTTTCTGAACAGTTGAATTCAGTTTCGGTTTCGATTTCGGTATCGGTTTCGGTTTCGGCTTATATAACTGTAAACAAGATTTAACACCAAAGTATGTCTCGCCTGCCGGCACCATCAGAAACAAAAATTCTTTCTTACTTCCACTATATTTTGAATTGATAGGATTTTCAGTTTCTGAGATCAAAAGGTATTTATAGAACTTAAACATTACTAATATATGCAATAAAAATAATGAAAGTCGCCCGACCAAAAATTCAAATTCTAGTATTCTAGGATGTCTGCTTCATATTTAGATCTACATCTCGAAATTGACTCTCAAGGAAGACTTTCAACAAGGCTCTATGACAAACGTGATGACTTCAACTTTCCAAATGTCAACTTTCCCTTCTTGTGTAGCAACATTCCGTCCGCTCCAGCTTATGGAGTTTACGTATCTCAATTGATTCGTTACTCCAGAGCGTGCAGGACTTACATCGATTTCCTTAGAAGAGCGACACGTCTGACGCAAAAATTGCTCACACAGGGTTATGTTGCTCTTCGGTTGCTGTCTTTACTCAAGAAATTTTACGGGAGACATCATGCACTTTTAGACAAATATGGGATTTTGATCTCTCAGATGAGTGCAGATGTTGGTTTGTCATATGGTGTTGTTTTGTCTTCCTTTACCGGATTTGACACGCTGAATAGACTATTGGCAACGCGACGGGTGTGCTATAGCAAGCAGGAACTGCTTACTCTTCCGGAGCACCTGAGTTCACTCTTGTTTCGACTGGAGTTCGCGTTGTTGATTGATATTCAGTTATTTTGTGTTTCCATGTTTTACATGTTGTCTGTTTTTGTCCCGTTCTTGTTGCTTTTTCCAGGTCAAAAGATAGAGATGCAACTGTGCTAAGCTACTACTGGGACTTATGCATACCAAGTTTCACCAAGCCAGGATTTATAGTTCTTGATATATGGAAGTGCTCGCAAAACCTTAACATTGATATTATATGTATTGAAAATTGTCAAATTCGCTCAACCGGAAAATCTAGGCCAAGAAAGATGGAGATGCAACTGGTCTAAGCTACTACTGGGGCAAATGTTTCCACGTTTCATCAGCCTAGGACTTATAGTTCTTGCGATATGGAGGTGCTCACAAAACCTTACCATTGCTTTTATATGTATTGAAAATATTCAAAGTGACTCAATCGGGAAATCAAGGTCAAGGTCAATTTATTGTAATGCAACTTTGCTAAGCTACTCCTGGGGCATATGCATACCAAGCTTCATCAACTTTGGACCTATAGTTCTTGAGATATGGAGGTGCTCATTAGACCTTACTTTATTCGTTGATTTAAACATATTTAATTCAGTAAGAAAAGGATTGGATAGCAGGCCAAGGCCTATAAGTATCCTCTCCATGGAACAAGGTTACAAAATTTGACAATAGTAATATAACATGCATGCACAAATAAAAATACAAAGAGCAAATGATTTACAGTATAAATGATATCATATATAGTTAAAGTCATTGTAAATGGAATTAACTAATGTAATCAGAAGAATTTTGCATTACTGGTCATAAGAGTAAAAAATTAAAATATTATTTTACTAGAAGGTGTACTATACTGTGGTTGATATTTATCAAAAGTAAAATTGGAAAACTCCTATGTTATATCATTAGATTAAGTATTTAATTAAGGAGGTTTGCTCCTCATATTTTAAGATTTTTGTCAGATTTTCGAGATCCTCGGGGTTTATCCATCTATGAACCTTGAATTTTTTTGCCCATGAACCCCCTAATTTCTTTTTCTTACTCAAAAATATGTTCTCCAAATATGCAGTTCACAATGTTTTATGAAATTTTATTTACTCTGTCATACATTTTAAAGAGTTTAAAGATACCAATCTGTGGCATTGCAAAAGTAAAGAAAAATCTAGAGAGAACGTTTTTCCCGCCAAAATCATTAACGCTTATAGCATAACAAGAGTTAACACTAAAGTATGTCTCGCCTGCCGGCACCATCAGAAATAATTATTCTTTCTTACTTCCACTATATTTTGAATTTACATGGATTTTCAGTTTCTGAGATCAAAAGATGTTTATAGAACTTAAACATTGCAAATACATGCAATAAAAATAATCAAAGTCACTCAACCAGAAAATCAAGGTCAAGGTCAAAAGATGGGGATGCAACTGTGCTAAGCTACTACTGGGGCATATGCATACCAAGTTTCATCAACCTAGGACCTATAGTTCTTGAGATATGGAGGTGGTCGAAAAACTTTTCCATTGCTATTATATGTATTGAAAATTGTCAAAGTCACTCAACCGGAAAATCAAGTTCAAGGTCAAAAGATGGGGATGCAACTGTGCAAAGCTACTACTGGGGCATATGCATACCAAGTTTCATCAACCCAGGAACTATAGTTCTTGAGATATGGAGGTGCTCGCAAAACTTTTCCATTGCTATTATATGTATTGAAAATTGTCAAAGTCACTCAACCGGAAAATCAAGGTCAAGGTCAAAAGATGGGGATGCAACTGTGCTAAGCTATTACTGGGGCATATGCATACCAAGTTTCATCAACCCGGGACCTATAGTTCTTGAGATATGGAGGTGCTCGCAAAACTTTTCCATTGCTATTATATGTATTGAAAATTGTCAAAGTCACTCAACCAGAAAATCAAGGTCAAGTTCAAAAGATGGTGATGCAATTGTGCTAAGCTACTACTGGGGCATATGCATACCAAGTTTCATCAACCCAGGACCTATAGTTCTTGAGATATGGAGGTGCTCATAAAACTTTTCCAAAAAGTTAACGCCGCCGCCGGTAAAGTAACACCTATGTCCCGCTCTGCTTCGCAGGCGAGACAAAAACGAGCACATGTACCTACATTTTTTTCTTGCTTATTTTGATTATTTGTCCATATTCTTTAAAAAAGATGCATTTTTTTTCCATTTTTATTTACTTTAAGATAGAGGAACAAAACCCCTTAATATGCATGCATTTCTAATGCATTTCTTTATGAAAATAATAATAATTTTGTGAAGATTTTTATTTAATCTGATAAAATGCATGTATAGGAATAAAGATTAGAAGAAGAGAAAAATCAATTCAAGAGAAAATAAGATAAGGGTAGATAAAAAAAATTGGAACATAAAAACATTCAAAAGGAAAACAAAAATATTTGTAAATAGTTACTATGTTGCTCAGGGTATGAGGTTTTCATTTTAAAATCGTTTACTGTTTCTTATAAATGTATGTAACGCCATAACAAGTTTCTTATTATTTTCAAAATTAAGTGTGTTAGATCCAAATAAGATGTTTCGAACAGAGAATTCTATTCCCAGTTCAAAACACACATTTATTAGTTATCGCCACCGCCGCCGCCGCAGCCACTACCGGTAAAGTAACACATATGTCCCGCTCTTCTTCTCAGGCGAGACAAAAACAAATTAGCAAGCAAAGGCACACAATAAGTGCCCATTGGAATCCCTGTTGTTTGCTAAAACTAGAAAAACTGTGAGCCACAGCTCAGAAATAAATACCCCCCCACCCCCCCAAAAAATTAATCAGATAAAATTTAGAATAGGAGATGCACATCTACATTATGTCACAAAGATTGTGTGTAGGTTTCATGAAAATCCATCAAGGGGTTTAGGATGAGTTGCAGATAAGAGATGGGCACCCCCATGTAGTCGAATGGCTGAGTTCATGTATTGCTATGGGAAACCCCAAAATCATTCTGATCAAACTTTCAAATAGTAGGTGCACGTCTATATTATGTTACAAAGATTGTGAAAAAGTTTTATGACAATCCATCAAGGGGTTTAGGATGAGTTGTGGATAAGAGATGGGTATCCCCATGTAGTCAAATGGCTAAGTCCATGTTTTGCTATGGGAAACCCCAAAAATCATTCTGATCAAATTTTAAAAAAGTAGATGCACATCTACATTTTGTCACAACAATTGTGTGTAAGTTTCATGAAAATCCATCAAGGGGTTTAGGAGGAGTTGCGGATAAGAGATGGGTACCCCCATGTAGTCAATGGCTAAGTCCATGTTTTGGTATAGGAAACCCCAAAAATCATTCTGATCAAATTTTAAAATAGTAGGGGCACATCTACATTATGTCACAAAGATTGTGTGTAAGTTTCATGAAAATCCATCAAGGGGTTTAGGAGGAGTTGCGGATAAGAGATGGGTACCCCCATGTAGTCAATGGCTTAGTCCATGTTTTGGTAAAGGAAACCCCAAAAACCATTCTGATCAAATTTTAAAATAGTAAGTGCACATCTACATTATGTCACAACAATTGTGTGTAAGTTTCATGAAAATCCACCAAGGGGTTTAGGAGGAGTTGCGGATAAGAGATGGGTACCCTGAAGTGTAACGGAAAGACGGACGGAAGGACGGACGCCCCTATCACTATATACCCCCCACTTTTGAAGTGGGGGGTATAAAAAAACCACATCAGCCAAACTGAAAAAAAATAATGATGTCCATAAAAAGTTGAGCTTGTCCATTCATTGGTCGTCTGGTAGGGACTTCAAGGTCAATGTTTGGCACCAAATGTTCGAACAATTGTTTTTTAGTTGTATCCAAGATTGTTTAGATACAAGCTTTTAAAATCATCAAAGCATTGCCATGACATCACAATTATTGGTTTAATAATGTAATTTGGAATTACTGAAAACCAGCAAAAAAAAAAAAAAAAAATAGATCCGTTTTTCATAAAGATAATTGCCGTTACATGTCTTCACCAAATGAAGATTTCAAATGTGAAATAATAGCATTTTACACATTACATTTTGGCTTTTGGTGCAAAACTGTAGAGGTATGTAAACTAAACAAAAACAATTGTAATAGATGTAGAGTTTGACCATTTTGTTAAAAAAATGTCTGTAAAATTGTCATAATTAAAAGCCATGTGTAAAGAAAGCAATAAAAGTTATAACATAATTACCGAGCTTTGAGAATAAATCCCAAATGTCCATGA